>SNVD02003945.1:0-18672 GCA_013180625.2 Boswellia sacra
TGGACGGCGGCGGCGGCGGCGGCGGCGGCGGATTTTGCGGCATTGATATGAGCGGCAAACTTTGTTGCCCGGCTTCAACTTTGCGGTCAACGGTGACGACGACGACCGAGGACAACGCCGGCGAGGATTGGCCGGCGGCTGCAACAAAATCAGCGCCAACAACGGCGGCAAAGAATTGAAGATGAAATCAAAGACGGCGCGCGAACGAGCGCCCGCTCTTGTCGGCTCCATTGAATCTCTCTCTCTCTCTCTCAAGCTCTCAAGCTCTCCGCCGTTACTATTGCGAGTCTACAACTCGCAACTCGCTCAATACTCACCTTGGAGGCAGATCTTGTGCGCGTAGATCGTGAACACCGGAAACTGCGACTTCTGGAGCGCCTGCGGATTTTTGTCGGCCGACTCCTGCAGCAGCACGCAGAGGCCCGTCTCGAAGTTGATCGCCAGACAGGAGGCGTTCTGGCGGCACAGGTTGAGGCAGTCGGTGAGCTGCAGTGTGCCCGGCTGCATGATCATGGCCTCGGCGGGCGCCGACAGGACGTAGCCCGTGATGAGCTCGAACGAGATGAAGCCGCCGGAGGCGAGACACTCTGTGGGTATTTGCAGGACGCGAGCGCGCGTGTGTGTGTGTGTGTGTATGTGTGTTCGCGACACGAAGGGGTTGAAAATTGTGTGAGTGTGTGGCCATCGAGAGCAGTTAGTCGGAACTGGACTCGCACTAATTAGCGTCAACAAGTGCACCACTAATTAGGCGCGGTCGGCGCGATTGTGTTACTGCGCGCAGAGTGAGTGACCTCTTATCTGGCGCCGCTCATCTGCGGCTCACTTCCTGGCGGGCCCGATGCGGGCGCTGCACTCACCTTGCTCGATGTTGTAGTTGGCTGCGGGCGTCTGCGCGCTCGAGGCCGCCGCGCCGGCCGCCGACTGGCCGACCGCCTGCTGGAGCGCCTGCTTCAGGAGTTCGCTGGTGTCCACGCGGGCCGACACCATCGAGCCCGCCGGTCCGATCAGGTTAGCCGCAATGCTGGCGGCCTGTTGTTGTTGCTGTTGCTGTTGTTGTTGTTGTTGCTGTTGTTGTTGCTGCTGCTGCTGCTGCTGCTGTTGCTGCTGCTGTTGCTGGACTCCCGCGCTCGCCTGTTGCATCTGCGCCGACTGGGTGACATATGGGCTCGGCTGCACCTGGAGCTGGCTCGAGGAGGCGGCGGCGGCGGCTGCGGCTGCTGCTGCGGCCAGCGCTGCCGGCGACTGGAAGAGCTGCGCGGCGCTTGGCATCAGCGAGGCGGGCGCGTAGGTGGGCGGGCTGGGCGCCACCTGGGCGGCGGCCGAGCTGGCCTGTTGTTGCTGTTGTTGTGACTGGACTCCGGCCAGCGGCGAGGCCGAGGCGGCCGTGTTCGAGGACACCTTCGGGTTCGAGACATTGGGCCCGATTTGCTTGGCCAGCGCGGCGCCCACCAGCGCGAGCGTGAGCGTGGCGCACGCCAGCACTCGGGCCGCTCGTCGGGTTTGTCGTCGCGAGCGCTTGCTCATCATGTCCATGGCGTCGATCTTGACGGGCGAAGCTGCACTTGGCGGATGTCTTGACTGAATGGAGAGCACACACTCGTTTGTATTTGTGTGTGTGTGTGTGTCTTCGGCTCGTGTGGACTCGGGCTGAGTGTGTGCGTGTGTGCGGCCAAGTTTGAGATTTGATCTCAACCGGTGGAGCTGTCAAATTTGAATGACACAAACTGAGCCACTCGACTAACCAAATAATCTCGCAATCGCCCGCGACACTGACACTTTTCTCGCTAAACTCCCAAAACTCGGCCACCTTCTCGTGGGCTTGGCCTCGGCCGCCTCTGCTCTCTAGCTCTCTGGCTGGCCCTGTGCTCACCTGTACCTGCCGAGACTGAAACCGATACACACTCACGCTCTCGCTCGCCTCTCAGCGCCGGCCTGGTCTTGTGCGCGCAAGTGACAACACAGCGACGACAACAGCTAATGCTCGCGCTATTACCTCGGCCCGACTGTCATGATTATGTCTCGCGCTCTCGATGATGAGTGAATTATGCAAGAGGAAGGCGGGCGCGGGCTTGCTAGGCCTTCGTATTGTTCGCTCGGTGTGGCGCTCGCCGAGGGATCGCGTGAGCCGCCGAGAGCAGCGGTAAAAGTTCGAGTCCGTTAGTCGAAAGTCTCGCGCTCGTCGGCCGGGTTTCACTTGGTCTCAATCTCTCAAAAGTGCTCCCTGCAGAGCGCCTGCGCCGCCGCGCTGACCTTAACCTTGGCGCCGGCGCGCACCCGCGTTGCGCAACTCACAGGTGCGCCTGTGCGCATGCGCGCGAGCTCGTGTTTGCTCGCCGCAACTCCTTCCTCTGGCTCCACTTGTTGGCCGCCTTGAGCGCCGCCAGCCGGCCGGCCAACGGCGCGCGACTTTTCTCATGGAGGCGCAAAAACAAAGAGTCGCCGGCGCCGCTGTGGCGCTGCTCAGTCGAGCGCGAGGGCAGACGGTGGCGCGAATCCCCCGATCCGACGCAGCGCCAGCCGGGACGACAACGCGGCGAGCGTCAAATCGAACACGACAGGGCGACCAAATAGGCCGCTAATGAGGGCCGCGCGCCGACGGACTCTTCCGGCCGGCGGTGGCGTAGGCGGGCGGCTGGCGGGGCGGCTGGCGCGCGGCCACGTCGGCGCCGCGCGTGCGACCGAATCTCGGTCGCGGCGACACCTGCGCGCAACAGTCGCGCACACACACACACAATGGATCATTAGCGGCGCGGACAAACAAACGGATGTTGCGCGCGGGCCGCGACAAGGCAAACAAGTTCAAGATCATTATTGTCGCCTGGCCGCGGCGACTGGCGCGACTCTTGTTTTACCACAGCGCCGACTTGATCATTTCCTCGACCGGCCGATTGATTCGCAGCGCCGAGTTTGCGCCGGCCGAATATCCGCCGACTGCGCTCATCACCTCGGCGTCGTGGTCGAGGCGGCGATTGCGCCGCCCTCGGCGAGAGACATCTCGCGTGCGCCGCGCGCACAGGCGCACACTCGCGTCCAGCTTCGACGATGATGACACAATTTGGCGCGTCCCGTATTATGACATCATCCGCGCGCACAAAACAATGCGGATCATTATGGCGCCCGCAGGCCGGCTCTTCCTCATATTCTTGGCGCCGCCTCGCCGCCTAATGGGCGGCCGCCGGCGCCTGGCGACTGCGGCACGCCGGAAGCATTAGCGGCCGGCTAAAAGCGGGCCATGTAGAGGTGCAAACTCAATTTGAATGCCATTAGGGGCTGGAGTCACGCGCGTCTGGCGCCAACAAGTGGCCGGCGCCGGCGAGTTGCGAGTTGCGAGTTGTGAGTCGCCAGTTGCCAGTTGCGAGCCACAAGCGGCGCTCGGCCCGAGGGCTGATCGATGCTGCCGATCGCCAACTCTCAATGTCGCAGTAGGCCGACGGCGCTCGCCCTCTGTGTGGCCGCGGCCTTGCCAGTGCGCGACGAGCGCAGCTCGCGGGCGCCCGAGACCTAAATCATCTTTTCTCTCGAGCGCGCGCCTCAGCTCCAGCTCCAGATTCGAGCGGCCGCAATCACACGAGCTCGGTGCACGCGACTCGAAATCTAATTGATTGTTCGTGTGCCTCGGCGCAATTGTTTCGCCGCTTGGCCCGGCTCCATTGCGCGCGGCCGCCAAGTGTCCCTGGCGTCCGGCGGTGTTGGCGGCCGCATCGACGCCCACAGGAAGACGCCGGCGGGCTCTTTAGCCGCAGCTGCTGATCGACAAATGGCCGCGCCGGATCGCGTGATTGCGGCGAGTCTGTCCATGTTCATCGGCGGCGGCGGCGTCGTCGTCGTCGTCGTCATAGTCATAGTCATAGTCGTGCGCTGACTGAGCTACACTTTGGCGGCCCCGATCGAAACCGAGCCGGCGGGTCGATTGCGCAATCGCTCGAGCCGAGTGTGCGAGTGAGCCGCAAAAGGGACGGGCGCGCGTGCGCATCCGCCGCCCGCGAGTCGCACTATGTCGGCCAGCTGCGGCGCTCGAGCGCGGCGCGCGTGTCCGCTTGCGAGCGCAAGACAATTGACACTGAAGATAAAAGCGGCCACTTGATCGCCGGCTCGGCGCGCCCGCTGGCCGAGCTGAATGGCCGTCGCCCAGCAGCTGCCACTCGACATGGCTGCGGGCGCTGAGTGGCGCTCTTTGTGAGCGCGCCTCAGCGAGCGAGCAATGATGGAAGTGAGTGAGTGAGTGAGTGGTGGACGCGTGGGTGAGAGGAGAGGCGCAGATTTGCGGCCGCCAATCAGCGCCGCGGGTGGCAAAACTTCGTTAGCGCGGCCGCGCGCCAAGTCGCCTAATGAGCGCCAAAGTGATTGCGTGCGCACATTTGCATGCCACAACGATGAGCCGCTTTTATGGCGGCGCCACCGAAAGAGAGCGAGACGCGCCGACATTAAATCATCGGCCGCGCCACTTCGGCGAGACGGCGCCGACTATCATCATCACCATTATTATTATTATTATTATTATTATCACCGCAATCGGCGCCGCCGGAAGGGTTAGGAGTGGTCGCGAGCTGGAAAGGCGGCCGTGTAGGCGCGCTCGCATCTGTTTGTTCTTGCGCGCCCGGCCGACATTGAGCCGCTTGTCTGGCCCAGTGGCGCGCTCACCTGGTCGTCGGCGCGTGACCAGCCGAGCGCGCCAGGTTTCACTTGGCGCCGCCGACTGAGTGGCGCGGGCGCCAGCCCCTCAAGGCGGCCAAAATGATGTCACCGACGTCAAACGGGCCGGCGCCACATCAAACCGCACGGACGCGCTCCAGTTCCGTCTGGCGACTTGTGCTCGAGTGTGGTGGCCACTCTCCAGCGCCACACTCGAGAGTTTCACTTGGCGCGCCCAGTGGCAAGCGCAGCCGCAGCCGCAGGCGCGCCACCGTCGCTGGCCTGCCGATGAAGCGCTAATGAGTAAGCCGCTCGTTCGCCGCCCGATTGACATTGAAAATCTCGCCCAGCTGGTTGTTGCTGTTGCTGTTGCTGTTGCTGTTGTTGTTGCTGTTGGTGTTGTTGCGGGCGCAGTTACCGTTGTCTCTCCGGCTTGCACTCTTTCCAGTCTAATGGAGGCGCCGCAACAAAACCGCGCGCGCCATCATTAACCTGCGCGGGAGTCAAGTGACCACCGAGCGGTCCATTTTTCGACAATCGTCCCCGTCCTCGTGTGGTCGTCTCGTTTTTGTTTGTCTTGCATGTCGATGTGTTCGGCGACCAGCTAAGCCTTGGCCAAGCCAACGCGCCTTGGCGTGCGGGGAGTGGCTCGCCGGCGCGCGAAATAATCGCCCGACGAGCGAACAAGAGAGCGAGCGATCCCTCGGGCCGCCCCTGGGACATCATTAGCACGGATTCGAGCAGCGGACTCGCCGCCTCCCGGCGCTCATGAGTGTCGAACGCAATGAAGACGACAATGACTAGGCCACCGCCGCGCACGACACTCGCCGGGTGCCGACAGACGAGACTCAGCGCCACGACGACGACGACCACGATGACGACGACGACGACGACGACTTCCACGAGCACAACTCGCCGGCCACGACCACCGCGCTCATGACCGGCGAGACAGTGAAATCCTCGCGGTCTGCCGGCAGCCGGCCGGCCGGCGTCAAGCAATTAGTCTGAAGCCAGCCGCGGCCGGCTCGACTCGTGAGCCGCGGGCGCTGATCCGCTTTGTGGAAGCGGCCCAGAGCAGAGTTGCGGCCAGTCCGAGATGGAGCCGACGCGCGACTCTTGTCACACCAACACAATGGCACAATTGTGTCGCTCAGGCCACAACTGCCCCTGACGACTGTCCCCAGGCTCTCGCCACTCGACTTGAGACTTTCATAGCGACCAATTAGCACCCGTGCCGAGGTCTCAAATGGGGCACGTCAATTGCGCCATGCCCACCGCCCACGTTCTCCCCCTCCCCCGCCCACCACTTGATGAGAGCCAACTCCGGAAACTGTAAGCTCGAGCACTAGGCCGCAACAGCTGGCGGCCCCAGTTCATCTGATTAGAGGATGAGGAAGCGAAAGCGCGAGGTGAATGGACTGCATATGTGGTCGCGCACAAGTGGTCGGCGGGCTTGAGTGAGAGCCGATAGGTCGATGGGCTCGAGTCGGCGCCGAACTGGTGCCAGCTCGCCAGATTGTGTGATTGTGTGATTGTGTGATGCGGCCAGAAGTGGGTCACACTTTTGCCGAAACTCATTAGCGAGCTGGAGCTGGGCGCCGACCGGCTGGACTAACGCGCCGGCCGTCCAGCTCACTCGAGTGGCTGCTCATCGATGCGCGTCAACTGGCTGGTCTCGGCGTCTCGAGTGCAGTCTCTGGCCGAGTGAAAACAATTGGCAGACTACTCGCTCGAGTCGGACCATCCTGTCGGCCGAGTGTCGCCTGTCTGCTGAAGAGACTCGCTACAGGTGAGAGCGTCACCCGCTCGCTCGAAAGTCGCTGGCGCCGAGTCACACGGAGGCAGTCCAGTGATTGAGATGGCAGCTAAGCTGTCACAAAAAAGAATCCTCTCACCAACTGTCCCTTTCTCTCGCTCTGTTTCTACTCAAACGCAACCAACACCCATATCCGGCCCACAAGACAGTGACCGACAAGAACACAAACTCCACCATGGCCTCGCAGCAAAGCCCTGAGGCCGCGCAAGCCTCAAGATCTCCCACTGTGGCCGCCAGTGTTCGCTGGCTCGCGCTCGTCGGTGCAGCCGTCTGCTTGCTCGCCTCGGGCCCGCAGGCCAACGCCAAGAAGGATAAAGGCAAAGGTAAGGGCGGCCATATGGTTATCATGATGGGCGGCGGGGGCTACGGGGGCGGCGGTGGCTATGGAGGCGGCGGCGGTGGCGGCTACGGGGGCGGCGGGGGTGGCGGGCCCATGCCGATCCCCATGCCGATGCCCATGTTCTGTCCGCCCAGTTTCGGGGCTCATGGCGGCGGCGGCGGTCCGAAGAAAGGCGGGGGCGTGAGAGAGAAGATTGTCATAGTGCCGTAAGTGTTGCATAGGCGCGGGTTCGCAACAGAACTCTCGCCCGTTGATGCTGATGAACGCTCACTGAACATCTCAACTAAACATTGTTCCAATCTCCATATGCAGTGTTCCCGCCCAAATGCTGGCCCACGACTCGGACAAGGGCGGCGGTGGCTACGGAGGTGGTGGTGCTCACGAGAGTGGGGGGGCCGACTATGGTGGCGCCGGTGGCGGTGATAGTTATGGCGGCGCTGGCGGTGAGACTACCGGCTATGGCATGAGTGGATACGGAGGTGGGGGCCAGGAAGAAAAGTGGCTACGGACAGGAGAAGGGTGCCGTCATGATGGAGCATTATGGCGGCGGCGGCGGCGGCGGCGGCGGCGGCGGTTATGGCCGCCAAAGCACCGGGATGGGCCAAGCTTATGCTGCGTCGCAAATTGAAGTAGTGCCCAGCTTCGACCACCTGATGGCCGACTATGGCGTCCAACATCAATACGCGAGCGGGTCCTCACTGATTACAGGAGTGGCCAGGCCTGACAGCCACAAAGTGAAACACGTCTATGGCCCTTCAGTCGCTCACTACTCCGACAACTCAGACCAGGTCGGCCAGGATCTCGACTATCCGGCCGCCAGTGCCCCGCAACCCACCCGCCACGATCCCCCCGAGGGCCACCAACAGGAACCACCCAAACTCAAGACACAAGCAATGGAGTTCGTGCTACCAAAAGACGGGCGCAAACGTCGCCGCAGACGCAGGAAATAGTCTTGACCGCAGCCAGTTTCATGATAGTTATTTAACATAATCATCACTAAATACCAATCCCATAGCTCAAGCACCTTATATTTGCCCAGATCGATGTCTTCATATAAAAGTGGCCTCAGTGAGGCACCCAATGTGTTCTCACTAAGATCATTGGTTCAAATCAAGAACTTATCGGTTACAATGTGCCTGTCATTGATTATTGCTCGACGCTGACTTGACATTACACTTGATGTTGTGAAGTGATAAGCGCTCGACGAAGATCCAGCGCGCACATGACTATTGTAATCTCTCGTTCGCCCTTCGCCTCATTATGAACATAGCCATTTACCCTCTACTGGGTTTGCTATTCCTGCTTTATATGGTCGTACTGAAGTTGTTATCAACCATTTACATACCACTCAAGATGTCCGAAAAAGCGCCTGTAGACGGCGCAATGTTCTCGTCCATCGTAACTAATATCTCAACTAATATCGCAACAAATATCAAGAACGAAATGGAGAGTGGAAACTCATGCTTCTCAGAGGATCAAAGCCAGAGCACAAGCGATAGTTGTCAGCGCTTGTCGTTCGTACAAAACCAGGAAAATCTAAAGCAATTGATACAAAGGAATATTTACATACCTGGCATGAGATCGTTCCTCAACAAAGTCAAATATAACAGCACTAAGCTTGGCATCGAGGAAGAACTAAACTGGCTTGAGCTGGCAGTTTCGTGTATAGACCTCACGACATTAGCCGGCGACGACACTCCAACGAATGTTGAGAGACTTTGCTACCGTTCTCTACATCCCATGTACGATGATAAATTAGCGGCGGACTACGAAACCTTGAGCTGCGCCGCAGTTTGCGTCTACCCAGCACGAGTTGTCGATTGCGCGTCTACTTTCAAGCGCCTTGGGGTCGATGACAGAGTGAAAATTGCCTCTGTGGCGACAGGATTCCCCTCCGGTCAGTATGGACTCAAAACTCGGCTGGCCGAGGTCAGAGAGGCTGTTGAATGTGGGGCAAACGAGATCGATGTTGTCATCAATCGTGCCGCCGCTCTCTCCGGTAAATGGGCGCTCGTTTTTGATGAGCTCTGCGAGATGAGACGTGCTTGTGATGTTCTCAAAGAGAGTGGTCATGAAGTTCACCTTAAAGTCATCATAGGTGCGGGGGACCTGTTAACAAGCACACCTAGCACCATCTACAATGCCAGCTTGATAGCAATCCTAGCGGGAGCTAATTTCATCAAGACCTCGACTGGTAAAGAGTCTGTGAATGCAACATTACCGATCGGTTACATTATGATGCGTTGTATCGTTGACTATTACAATCTAACTGGCATCAAGATAGGATTCAAGCCGGCTGGTGGGATCAGGACGTACAAGGACGCATTGCAGTGGTTGATGCTCGTCAAGATGTTGCTCGGGCCAGACTGGTTGGACAAAAACTTGTTCAGGTTTGGAGCAAGTGGTTTGCTAGATGATCTTGAGAAGAGGATACAAGTACTCCGGAAGCAGAGAAAACTCACGGAGCTCAAGGTCAAGCGACAAGATAACGCGGAGCAGACTCACGACTCGTCATAACGGACCGCTCGAAATATCCAGCTGGAAGCAGAGCTTCAATTTCATTCTCATGATATTGGTAGCATGCAGTTGAGATCATTTTTTGGCTATAAGTCGAAACAACAACCTATGCGAGCTATCTTCCTCGTCAGTTAGGTTTCGACGCCGCGCCAGAGGAACGCTACACAAAAGCGCGCAGAGGCAAATCGCCAGTGGGGCTCATCGTCACAGGAGGTTCCAGGCAGCACCAGAGTGATTAAGCACTAGTCTTTGGTATAACGGTGCACGACCTAGTAGGGTTGTTGTAGCGGTATAATCACAGTTTTCCTTTTTTTTCTATTTGGATGGTAGTTCTAGAATACTAGATTCTCTTCACCATCTTAAGTTGATGTGTTAGGTACAAACTTGAAGATAAAAGGGCCAGTGCACCCGCTTGGTGAGTTGCCGCCAAGTGCTTTGGTACATAAAGGAGTAGTGTTGATACTCCTAAAGACATCTGAAAGAACGCTAGCAGCATCATAAGATTTGATGCAAACCTAAGCTGGGGTGTTAGCGGTAACCTTCTCGTATATAGCCATGTTCCAGCCGTGGCCAAAAAAGTTAACTGTCCGAGCCATCTATGATCAAACTGAACAGTAGTTGAATTCCATATGAAGTTCCGCCATATTGGGCTTTTAGCCCACAAATCAGTGGGTAGCCACCTGTCTGCCATTTTGGGCCAAGAGTTATAAGTGAGACCAGCCTCCATGCCAGCAACGAGCGCCCCAGATAAAGCCGTAGTAAAAACTGCACCAGTAAGACCGTAGGCGCATCTCTTGAGTTTCAGCAATTCTAATGTACGAGTCAGTTTCTCGGGCGGCATCAAGTGGTGCATAGCTGTGAGGGCGGTGGTTGAGAAGAATAAGAAAGCTGTACCTAGATGACTCGCTAATCTTAGATGGCTTACACGAGGCTCCGCATAATCTGCTGGTTTGTCTTGCAGTCCACTTTTGACCATGTACCAACCCAGACCACCTTGGAACAAGATCAGAGCGCCAAGTCCGGAGATAGCGTACTTGACTCTTCCTTTAAAATAGCCCTTGTAACCGAGATAGGCAGCTGGTAGAAAGAAGCTAAGGCCTATGAGACGCCCGAATGTTCGGTGTATATACTCCATATACCAAATCCACTTAAAGTCTTTCATGGTGATATCACTATTCCTCAATTTGAATTCTGGATATTGCTGATATTTTTTGAACTCTTCCTCCCATTGCAGATCGTTTTTTGGTGGAAATTCATTGAATGGGTGCCAATCAACCATTGAAAGGCCTGATTTAGTGAGTCTGGTAATGCCGCCAAGCGAGACGGTAGCTGCCGTGAGAGATCCAATGCCTACTAGCCAATAACCTACGATTTTGCGTTTCTTTTCGATGGGTTCTTGAGAAAGCCATCTTACTTGAATGTTTCTGGACAAAATCGGCCTTCGGATTAAACTTGCAACCAATAGTCTCCCGGACATCATGTTTGTTGTGGATGAGTCTGATTGTTGTTTCGAAACATGAGAGCAATAATAATCGCACGCGACGATAGAGCGCAGCAGATTACAGCGCCCTAGAAACTTTGGTTCTCAAATTCTGCGCTCGACCAAAGTTGCTCGAGCGAGCGTTGCACGTTGGCTAGCTTCTCGCGTCGCCTAAGCGGTGCGGGTCCTCGCAGGAACGAAGTCAAGTTCGACGATCAATGCATTGGAGGCGTATGTCAGCCACTACCTGCCTCCAAGATGGCACCCAAAGTTGTTCGGGCTACCAGTTTCGTCCGGGCAGATAATCGGCCTTGCTTTATTAGTGACAAGGCACAACAGACTGCTAAGAAGACGATAGCCAAGATCAATGCCTCCACGGAAGGAGATGATTTGGAGAGTCTCATAATAGCCAAGGAGGAGAAGCGAAAGGAGGAGCAGCATAGAAAGAGGCGGCCCCGAGACCATCCAGCGACGACATCAGCGTCATGTGATAAAACGAGCGACGATAACATCGATGACGATGAACTTGAATGGTCGGATTGCGACGAGTCGGAGCTCTCAAAAACGATCAGCGATCTAGAACAGAGCCTCAAAAGATCCCATGAAAGTCCATCAAAATCAGCAAAAAAGGCTCTCAAGAAGACTGATGAGGCTGGACTCACTTAACTAATTAGCCAAATCTGGTGGCGTGTATAGAGACGCCAAGGAGCACAGAGCCGCTGTTAAACTGTGTACCTGCGCGCCACCTATCCACACTACCTAGGACTAAAATTTGTGCCTGTTGCAGATTAATCTTGCGATGAGCACTGGCCTGAGCTTTCCCAGCCTTCAGTTGATGAGACATCGAGTTTCGCACTGGACCGCAGATACACTGTTGCGCTCACTCCTTGAGTCTATACCACCACTAGATTTAGCTTGCAATCATAAACAACAAGTGCCTGGCAGTAATTGTCAACCTCTATCATATCATGTTGCATTCTGATATTGTCTCACATTTAAACTCTTAAGGCTACTCACTATTCATGCGGAAACATTCCTTGCAAGCTTGCAGTCTGGAAAGTTTTCTTCTTCAGTATGATTTGATAAATTGACCAGGTCCATATTTTAACTCTATCGAATGTATTTCAAACAATCTACTCATGTCTCTCTCAGTCAGTGCACAATAACACATCACCGACGATATGAACACAGACGAAGTCAGCAACCAACCGTCTATGAACGGTATGATTAGCAACGGCAACCATAGTACTTACAGTAACGGCAACATGACTGCATCATCTCCATCATCAATACCCTTTCGATGGGATCCGAGCAACATCCGGATAACTTCATTAGCAGTAGAAAAGATGCTTGAGCCACTCGTTACACAAATCACAACTCTAGTCAACAAGACCGGTCCATCAAACCAACCCAAAGGTCAGTCTAAAAGAGCTGAAGTATTAGTGGCCACCATGGAAAGAGCAATCGAGATTTACATTCTGAAAGGCAGAGAAATCGCATCAGAAAGCACCACTATGTTCGGCGAGTTGAATGCTGCCATAGATGACATCAAACTAACAGGTCATCATATGAGTATGATGTCGAGAAAATTTGTCGAAGATCCTTGCTCGAGTGTGAACAGAGCGAACATCGTCAAAGCTGCTAGACCACTCCTTTTAGCGGTCACACGATTGCTTATAGTAGCCGATATGGTTGACATTCAAAGGCTTCTTGATTCCCTGAAGTTGGTTGAAAATGATCTAGCAAATCTTAAGGATGCATCGAGTCAGCAAGAAGTAGTTGACTCCAAGAATTCATTCTGGAACAACACGGATAACCTCATCAATCAAGTAGATCTGAGACAACCGAAAGATGAACGATCTCGCTTCCAGCTCGCTGCAGCAAGAGCTATGCTAAAGAAAAATAGAACTCTTCTCCTTACAGCGTCAAAAGTTTATGTAAGACACCCCGAGATATCTGAAGCCAAGAGAAACCGCGACTTTGCTTTCGCTCAGTTCTGTGAGGCAGTTAGTACCATAAACGATGTTGCTAAAGACAAATGCATCTATGCAAACGACCATGACATTGGTGTCCTAGAGGACAACTTGAGAAATATCGGCAAACTAGCGTTGGCACTTGACACTTTCGACAGGGACATAGCAATCGAACCATACGCTTATTTGGAATCAGAGATGCGTCCAAAACTCGAGGCGTCTCTGGAGAGAATAATAACTTCTTCAGCTGCAGTAGCCGACTTCGTATGTTCCCTGAGAGATGATTGTCGATTCTGCAAAACTGACAAGCTTCAGGAACGTCAAGATCTTTTCGTGGACAAGTGCAACTCTGTCCGCCAAGCTCTACAGGACCTATTATCCGAATACGCAAAGAACAAGCAATCTCCTGAACCTTCCGAGAGTCTAAATCGTGCATTAGAACAGATGTACAAGAAAACTCGTGACCTCAGGCGTCATCTTAGACAAGCGGCAGTTGATCATGTGTCTTATCGATTCTTAGCCGAGCCTGCTATAGTTTCATCACTTGTTGAAGCGGCAAAAAGCGGTGATGAAATGACTGTCGAGGACTACGCCCAAGCTTTGAGAAAGAATTCCAAAATGCTCATGGATGTCGCATACCTCAACTGCTGTATGTCGACCAACGAAATTGGTATTGACCGAGTTAATCATAGCATAGTACAACTTGAGAAGCTATCTTCTCAAGTTATCAATGCAGCGAAGATTCTATCGGTGAGAACCAGTAGCAAGGCGGCGATTGAAAACATGGACGAATTCCAAGCTCGATGGACGGAGCAAGTACAAGATCTCACCAACGCATTACACAAGATTATAATGGTGGATGATCTATTATCTCTGGCGGAGTTACATACTCGTGAAGATAAGATCGATGGCACTACAGCCCTTCAGAAGGGAGATAGAAACGCATTCCAGAGAGCTAGCACTGCTATACTAGAGCGCTTTTCAGGCTTATGCAATGCCATTGAATCCGAAATGAACAACTATGAGAAATGTGCCTATACCGAATCAGTTCTGAAGGCTAATGCAGCGATGAAGAAGTCCAAAAACACATTCGATAGATTCTACCAGAACATAACTAGAACATTTGGCGACAAAAACAGAAGCGATATGAATAAGGCAGACTATGACAGGACCACAAATGAGCTCATCATTAACCTAAAGCAGGTAAGGTATGCCGTCAAGATATACGATGAGCTCGACTCTGAAACTGAAGGTGATTATGAAGATAATACATACGAGACCAGGAGCAAATCAAGCATTCATACCGACATAGATGAGTTCCCTGGTGTGGCTGGTATAAGTAATACTCGCGATGCCTACCGATTCATATCTGACGAGGATAAACAGAAGATTGCCATCTATGTCGAGAACTTTAGAACTGAGAAAAACAGATTCGATCAGGAGGTTGGTAAGTGGGATGATAACGGTAATGAGATTATCGCTATGGCGAAGAAAATGTGTAAGATCATGATGGATATGACCGACTTTACACGTGGTCGAGGACCTCTCAAGACAACAATGGATGTTATCAACGCTGCCAAGAAGATCTCTGAGTACGGAACAGAGCTAGATAAGATCGCTGGTCTCATTGCTGAACAGAGCCCAGAAAGTGAAACTAAAAGGGATTTGCAGTGCTATCTCAAACAGATTGCCTTGCACTGTAATCAGCTGAATATCACGTCAAGGGTGAAAGCGGAGGTCCAGAACATATCTGGCAACTTGATAGTATCTGGGCTTGACAGTGCGACCTCCTTGATTCATGCTGCAAAGAATTTGATGAATGCTGTTGTGTCGACCGTGAAAGCGTCATGGGTCGCCTCGACGATGTATAATCAGCGACTGAATGGTCAGGCGGCACCCCAAAGTATTGTTAGATGGGAGGTTAAAGTGCCCGAGAAAAAGCCTTTGATTCGTAAAGAAAGACCTGGAGAAGCTTGGACCAGAATCCAGAGAGCTCCTAGGAAACGTAACGTTGCACCCTTGAAGATATTGAATGAGTTCTCAAATACTTAACTAGTTATGTCAAATCAAGCATGTTCCGAGTACACATTACATTCGATATGCATTTATTCCACCAATAAATAAAGTGCCTTCAATACAATAGATTCTCTTGTCTTGACGCCGTTAAAAAAATATTTGATGAAACAGTTGAAGAACTGGATTTAATAAATTTTTACTTCAAGCCCTGGTATATTTGCCCCAAATGTGCAAAAGGAAGACACAGAGGATGAAGACAAGGCTGATAACCAGGACTGGAACCGGCCCAATCTTGATACCCGGACTGTCGTCGGTGTAGAATCTCCACATTCCACCGGTGTTCGCTCTCGACTTACTCGCCGACGACGACGACGACGACGAGTTCGAGGCTCCAGCGGATCTTCTCTGCCTGAGATTGGAATTCATTGTGTGGTTGTTTTCCTAGATTTGATGAGCAATGTGAACTAGTTTGTGTGTTTAATAATAACTTGATTTGATGTGAAGACGTCGATACGAATGGAGGCGTCTGGAATGCGGCTTTTGAGGTTGGCAAACAGGTGAATTTCAGCTGTCAGTGTACGAAGAGTTTCTGCGGGAGATAAACATGATTTTTAGTGCAACGCAACGGAAACTCGCGACGCAATGGTGGAAATAGCGCAATTTTTGAACGCACAGAAAAACCCTGCGCGCAGAGGGCGGGGCCGTCCAGATGGACTTCGTTGTCGCCTGTTCGAGATCGAATTTCAAAGATTCAGTAATCGATGGCACGAGTGAAACTGTCTCTGCAGGAACGCTTCATAGTATCCACAGGAGCTCCATCAAGTTTGTTTTCCTCTTTAGCTCACGGGAGCGAAATGTAGGTGTTGAGCGCCGACTTGCACGGGATTTACGGATGATCTTAAATACGAGAAACAAGTTACATATTGGATATGAGTCCGCGAAAGTTGACGAAGCGCCGCGCCAAGAGCAACAGAGTGAGGACTCTTCACTGAACAGTAGACATCAGCGCGCGTAGACATGCGCTCAGTTGGCATAAAAACACACACCAACAGCGCACGACGCACAATCTGTGCAGCCATTTGGGTCTCTAGGGTCGGCTGGAACCCACGGGTTGCCTCTGGTCTAGTCTTGACGCAGCCCTCCTTCCAGTAAATATACTGCTTTTGTCGTGAAGTGAGCTTGTTCGACTCTCGATTTGTGTGCATCCTTTGTGAGAGTCTGACTTCTTATTCAGCCGAGTCTCGCTGACACCTGTGGTTACTGCAAAAGCGTACAAGCTCAAAGCCTCGAGCGAGCCTGTTATTACAAGCTGTTGTTAGTATTTTCAAGGACCAACCCAGTAAGTTGTCGCATTGTGGATTGAGAGAGGTGAGGCGAAAATTTGGACAAGCAGGTTGGAAAATTGTTTGAGATTTAAATCGATAGGTATGTAAAACGATAGTGTGTGCTAAGGGCTATAGTAATTAATCGGTATATTTGTTAACAAGACCAGGTATCGCACGCACGCTCTGGCGCGCAGGCCGCTACCAAAATCGGCCACATCGGGGCGCACGCTCGAAGGCCTGGAGAGGCGACAGGTAAGATCAAATCCTCAATCGCGCGACATCGAGTGGGAACGCGCGCTACATAGCATGAAAACGCGCGCGCCGAAGCGCGTCAGTCTGAAAATTATGTTTATGCCACGCACATAAGCTTAGATATTAAGATCCCAAGTCCATCATACCCATCATGTGGCCCAAACTGTGAGCTAGTGCACTTATCCAAGACTGCGCTGCATAGTGCACAGATCATGGCCGAACAATGCTTGTCCGAATTGGTTCTCAATCTAATCAGCTGGATAGAGTCTCTGCACGAAAAGAACCTCAAATATGAAGCTCAAGTAGAATCATTATCTCGAGATCTAGAACGGGCTCGTAACTCAAACGAGGAGCTTGAGGCCAGATTGACTGCTTTCCAAGGTGCAACCACAACAACCAGTAGTATAGTCAGCGAACATCTTCACCAACACCACCTACAGCAACAGCTGCCACCGCAACAACAACAGCAACAGCAACAGCCCCCACCGCAGCTAGCGCCCTCACAACAACAGGCGCAAACCCAGCCGCAGCCCCAAATCATATATCAAACACTACCTACGACAGCACAGGCATTCGCGCCTCAAACCAACCCTTACGTTTGGACATACGATACAACTCCATCTTCGAATGGTCTCGGAAGTAGCACACAAGTTCCTTACTATGAACACTATCCCAATGCTGCTCCAGCCTTCGTTCAACAAACGCAGCAACAACAACAGCCTCAACCGCACTGAGGCCGGCACGCGCGCACGCGGTGCTCACGACAGAAACTGAACTGTTTTAACACTTGTTCATAATCATTACTTAAATCTAAATTTAGGCAACCACAATATTCAATTCATTTCCACATCAGGACAAAGTTAGCAGTTACCGCAAGAGTTCAACTCTGTTGCATTAGTGTTCAATCGAAATCACTAAGATAATCTGAAGATTCACTCGGATCACTGGTTACCTATACAGGCGGCGACGAGGATGTCTTCGTGCAAGATAGACTTCATCAACAATTGGGAGCTTCGCTATCAGGGAGCTGAGTCCAAATTGTACTTCGGCGTGCACTCAAACAATCGTTGTGTGATAAAACATAGATTCTCCAAAGGATACAGGCATCCATTGTTGGATAGAAAGTTAACTAAGGAACGAACCAAGAGGGAAAGAAGAATGATTGAAAAGATCCGAACCAAGAGTGAAATGCTGTCACCATACATGCCAAATGTTGGTTGGTCAAACGAAGACACCATACTCATGGATGAGATACAGGACTGTGAGACTCTCTTTAGCTACATTGAACGAGTACCCACCCAAAGTACTGAGCTGGCCCCTCTTATTGGACAATGTCTCGCGGAGTTGCACAATATTGGCATCATACATGGCGACTTAACAACTTCAAATCTATTGTTGGTGCCTCGGTCGCATCAGAGCGGCGACTCAACTCCAAAGGAAGTCAGACCATCTTCTATTGGAGACTCACACGTTGTCATCCCGATTGATTTTGGCCTATCGACGGGTTCAGAGCATCCAGAGGAAAAGGCAGTCGATTTGTATGTTTTTGAGAGAGCCCTTCTGTCAGCACACTTTCCAGATTCAACCTTCTTCGAATCAGTTTTGGATGCCTACATCAAGAAAATAGATGCAGCGACATGTGGGCCCTTCGGCAGCCAGAAAATCATCGAGAGATTGTCCGAAGTCAGATCGAGGGGCAGGAAACAGGAATATTCTGATGATATGGAGGCGTGATAATATGTAACAGACATGATTTATATCTGAGATACATCACTGTGTTATGACATTGAAGTTATCAATGGTTAAATTACGTAATCTTAAGTTAATCTAATCGGTGACAGGAAACATGCTACATTCTTCCCTGTCAGGCATAAACCCATCTATTTTAGAGATGGAACTATTATTGCACTAGGTTTGTGCCTATGATCGGTAGAACGTTCATAGTCAAAAAATCTAGTCCTTCTTGTCTTTCATGTCCTTCCTCGGGAGCTTATCTTTCTGAGCTTGTGGTGACTCGATAGCTTTTTGTTCATCATCCGGTTTTCTACCAGACAGATCTTCACCGCTAACGCCGAACTCATTCACTCTCTTGGGGTCGACACGGTAAATCCATCGCTGATAGAGGTAAATGAAGAATATAATATCATCTCTAAAACATCCGATACGATACATGATCGGCATCTTGATAACAAAAGCAAATATGTCATCGATGAATGTGTTGAGAAACTTGTAGGATAGCATGCGCCATGGCAGATGGGCGACAGACTTGAGCTTGTAGTTGATGAACAGTTGCGGTGTCATCATGATAAAACCAAATGCCA
>SNVD02003948.1:0-18911 GCA_013180625.2 Boswellia sacra
CACTCTCCACTAATGTAGACTTGCACAACACCAAGGATCAAGTAGGACTTTATTAAGCTTGTAACGTTAGGCTTGGGTGAAGTATGATAAAGGATAATAATTTGGCTCAAATCACCCACAAACACATAAATCATTCAAGACTATGTAGAGCTCAACCCTATAACACAACTTCATTTCAATTCACCAGGTTACACCCCCAACTTATTTAGAACACTCAATCTTTTTTTTTTTTTTTTTACAGAAAACAAAAGAAAACTACACCCCCACACTTTGTTGTTTCATTCTTTTTAAGAACACTTAAGGGTATAGATCTCTTATTCTTCTTCTTTTGTTCTTTTTTTTTCTTTTTTTCTTTATTACACTTCCCCTCCCCCACACTTAAACAACACATTGTCCTCAATGTGTAAGTACGTGGACGATAGGTACAGATTGGCTTTTTTTTTCTGTTTGTCTTTTTTTTTAAACACAATAGAACTCACTTGTATTTGCTCTGACACATACCAACCTCCTCTAACTTCCAAACCAGAACATAGCTAAAAACGAAAAAAAATTAATTGTGAACGATCTATATGCTCATAGGTAAGGGATAAACTGTTTGGAACAAATTCATTTGAGGTTAGGAAATCTTTTAGTGAGTTAACAAAGTAAAAGGCTTACAGAGGCTCAAAGGGGTAACTAGGGATCAATTTCAGTCAAGGTTGGCTATTAAGGCTCAAACGGTCCAAAGATGGCCTAAATCATTCCCCCAATGTTGCACAGTCTAGGATTTCGCCTCGAGTGACCATCAAACAAGTTCTAGAATTCATTGAAATCTGAAGAAACATTTAAATTACATAAACTTTCTCTAAGTGACAAATAACTCAGTGATAATAGCTCAGTGCTCAATGTTGCACAAGAAATCAAAGGCAAAGCGAAAACCAATAAACATTTCAAGCACACAGATCCATGCATCATTTACATTTTCAAGAGTTATTCTTAATTCAATCATTGCCTTATCATTGGCCCATAAAATTCAAGATAAGAGGTACGTGGCATTGTTACACCTGAGTCAAGATTGTATATTTCAACAATCCTTAGGACCAGTAGCTTGCAGACTTAAGGTTTCCAGCCTATATACCTTATTATGAAGAACAAAACAAGAAACAAGACACTTCAAACAACATAAAATAAACAAACTACAGATTTATTTAGAGAGAATGCGTTTATAGTTAAAAACCCATATTCCGGCCATTTCTCGGTTTTTCCACAATGTTTTTTTCGAATCGAAACTGGTTAAAAACAAAAACACACCACTCCAAATTACATAAAACTAAACTTACTCAAAAATCATAAAGTCCAACAATCAGCAAACACAACAAGTCAAGTTTAGAATGGGTTTAAAAAGTTTAGAAGTTAGCCTCCTTAATTCAGACTTATGGATTGAAGAGATCCATAATGCATTTCAAGAGGAATTGAACTTTTTAAGCCACCACTCTAAAAATCGAGATTAGAAAATATTACCTGGGATGAAAGAAACAACCTGAAAAAAAACTCAACTCAATTAAACACAATAAAGAGAAAGCAAACGAAAATGAAGCAAACCAGCAGATAGAGATTACAGATGGAGCGTTAAATCCAGTTTTCGCCTCTTATTGCCTTCTCCAAACCAATCTATCCGAGCCATTGTTGAATCAGGCGAATAGACGAATTCTTGTAATTTGTCAATTAACTCCCTTGCAGTTGAAGCTGTAACCAGGATTTGCCTCGCCGACTGTGAGATGAAGTTTTTTTCTACTGCTTGATCAAGAAAAGACAACAAACCATCAAAAAAATTAATGACATTTAACAAACCAATGGGTTTCCGATGGATGTTTAGCTGTGCCCAAGAGGTTATTTGAAATATCTCCTCTAATGTACCATAACCACCAGGCAAAGCTATAAATGCATCGGACTTAACAACCATATGTGCAATACGCTCATGCATGCTAGAGACCTGTAACTCTTCCCCGATTGTATTGCCTACGATATCTCGTACAGCTAATGGTTTTAGGGATAATGCCGAGAACTTTACTCCCTCCTAGGGATGCAGCTGTCGACACACACCCCATTAACCCAATACTACCCCCTCCATAAATCAAATTAATACCCCTCGCAGCCAATGTCCTACCAAGATCAAGAGCTGCTGTGGTAAACTCTCCATCTTTACCAAATTGCGATCCATAAAATACACATATATTTTGGAATCGTCGAATTGGTGCTTTCTCCATTTCTAAAAGTGCTCTAAACTTATGTAAGACAATGATGCAGGTTAGGTATTATGCAATTAAAGTGCAAGACAGGTTATAAAATGACATTTCAAAATATGCAGCATGGATATATACACACGTAAAACTCTCAAATTTGACACGTGGAGACATAATTTCGGTGGGAGTTGCTCGATGCAGATTTATCGCCCCAAGATTTGAAAAAATGAGATATGCTTTCGGCGAGGTTTGACAAAACCTACACACTTGTCTCCACGTGAAGCATGGAAAATGGTGATACACTTTCGGCGGGGGTTGACAAAACCCCCACACTTGTCTCCCACGTGAAGCATAAAAAATAGAGATACACTTTCGGTGGAGGTTGACAAACCTCCACACTTGTCTCCCACGTGTACTTATGCCATAGGGTAGTCATATGGTTTGTCAAAAAGAAAACTTGAAATTAAAACCAACAAAATCAACAAACTACAACAACACAAAAACAACATTGATAATCAGATCAAACGAAACAAGAAAGAAATAAAATTCGACCACAACAACACACATTCAAATATACAAGTAGTTGTGATTGTGGCTCACATCTTCCTCTGGTTTACGTCCAGTAACGGCTGAAACGCCTTCTATGAGTCGGGGATTTGCTTCCCATCCAGTTTTCTTATAAACTGGCAAACAGGGTCGTTTTTAGTCATATTCCCTAGACTATAACACTGCAATTCATCACGAAATTGTGTCCATAGATTAAGCAATTCACGCTGAACAAGTCCCACAAGAATGTGACTCGAGAGTTAACAAAACATTATCCAGCGACTCATTACTCATACCATTCTTAATATATGAAAGTTTATCTTCTCTATTCCTGGACGCAAAACCTAATGAACGACAAGTCTGGATACAATTCCATCTAGCACAGTTATAACATACTTGTAACCTTTTCGCTCTTCGCCTCTTGGCGTAGTAGCTCTTTCCTAGACCAGGCATGTATTTTACGAGATTAATGTCCGGCTCACCGGACAATCTCACCTTGGCTTCGATAAGCCATCGATATCAGCAGGCACATTTAGGAGCATCAATGCCCAAAGTCTAGTCATCCGTACTTTATAAATTTTAAACACAGCATTTTGAAGAAGTGAAGGGAAATATTTACGAAGGTTCGATAGAAAGATATCAGCATCCATTGAAGAGAAGAAAAGGAGAGATATTACCGATAATTCGATTGAGTTTGTTCGTCTCCCAGATATGCACGTTTCAAACCTTCGAACAATGGCTTCAACTCCCGTTTGAATGTTTCCTCAAGATGTTGCACAACTGAACTCGAAGCACGGAATAATCAAATTAAACACAAGAAAAGAAAAGAAAATAGAGACACATAAAAGAAATAAAAACACAAGAGCAAATGAAAGTCAAAAACACACAACAAAGCAAATAAGACAAATGGCAAAGAGAGATAAAACCTGATCAATTATAATAGCCCATGGGAGGAATCTCCTCGAAACACAAAAATTGATTGTTACTACCTTCTTTTCTTTGTCTCTTTTTATTTATGTTTCAAAAACATTGGGTTGCCTCCCAATAAGCGCTTGGGTTAACGTCCTCAGCCTGACGTTATCTGTCCTCACCCATCAAGATAAGTTGGCTCGTAGAGAGGTACCTCATCGATGTCCTGCGTCACTGAATTCTCATAGTAAGGCTTCAACCTGTGCCCATTCACCTTGAATACTTTATCCGTTTTTAAGCTCTTGATTTCCACTGCACCATGGGAAAAAACATTAGTAATAACAAAAGGTCCAACCCATCGAGATCGTAATTTACCTGGAAATAACTTGAGGCGAGAATGAAATAAAAGAACTTTCTGTACCACTTCAAAATTCTTCCTGGAGATCATTTTATCATGAAATGCCTTAGTTTTCTCCTTGTAAATTCTGGAATTCTCATAGGCATCATTTCTAAGTTCTTCCAATTCTTGCAGTTGAATCTTCCTTTGTTCTCCAGCAGCATCCATCTCCATGTTACAAAGCTTTACTGCCCACCATGCTTTATGTTCGAGCTCCACTGGAAGGTGGCATGGCTTACCGTAGACTAACCTGTACGGAGAAATACCAATAGGTGTCTTGTAAGCAGTCCGGTATGCCCAAAGTGCATCATTCAATCGTAGGCTCCAATCTTTTCGGTTCGGATTCACTGTATTCTCGAGAATGGATTTGACTTCTCGATTTGAAACTTCAACTTGACCACTAGTTTGTGGATGATATGCAGTAGACACTTGTGAGTGATGTTGTATTTCGTGAGCAAGACTTTTCAAATGATCTATACAGAAGTGTGTCCCTCTATCGCTAATCATGGCTCTTGGTGTTCCAATTCTCGCAAAAATGTTAGATTTCACAAAATCTACAACAACTTTAGAATCATTAGTTCTCGTCGCTTTTGCTTCCACCCATTTAGAAACATAATCCATAGCAAGTATAATGTAAACATTACCAAAAGATGAAGGAAAAGGACCCATGAAATCAATACCCCACACATCAAAAATCTCGACAATAAGTATAGGCGTTTGTGGCATTTGATTTTTGGCACTTAAATTACCTGTCCTTTGACAACGGTCACAAGCTTTGCAGAACAGATA
The DNA here is from genome assembly GCA_013180625.2 of Boswellia sacra. Lineage (NCBI taxonomy): Eukaryota > Viridiplantae > Streptophyta > Magnoliopsida > Sapindales > Burseraceae > Boswellia > Boswellia sacra. Next base: position 4,864 of record SNVD02003948.1, read on the forward strand.
TGCATCTTTGAACAATGATGGCCAGGAGAATCCACAATCAAGAACTTTAAGGGCTGTTCTTTTTGGTCCGAAATGACCTCCACATGCATAAGAATGACAGAAGGTTAAAATTGAATTAAATTCAGATTCAAAAATGCACCTTCTTATCACTTCGTCAGAACAATGCTTCCATAAGTACGGATCATCCCATATGTAATACTTGGCAATGTTCTTGATCTTGTCTCTTTGAGCTCGAGTCAAGTCATGTGGTAGCTTTTTGGTAACTAAGTAGTTAACAATATCTGCATACCAAGGGGCTGCTACATGTAGAGACAGCAATTGTTCATCCGGAAAACTTTCTTGTAATGGCAGTACATCCTCGTCATGGACAATGCGACTAAGATGGTCTGCAACTAAGTTTTCACTTCCCTTCTTATCTTTGATCTCCAAGTCAAATTCCTGTAAAAGGAGTATCCACTTGATAAGCCTTGGTTTTGCATCTTTCTTTGTGAGCAAGTACCTCAAAGCTGCATGATCAGAATAAACGGTTACTTTAGTACCAATCAAATAAGATCGAAACTTTTCTAAAGCAAAAATAACTGCTAGCAGCTCTTTCTCCGTGGTAGAATAATTAAGTTGAGCATCATTTAAAGTCCGAGATGCGTAATAAATGGCATGTGGAATTCTGCCAATTCGTTGACCCAAAACGGCTCCCACAGCATAATCACTCGCATCACACATGATCTCGAATGGATGATTCCAATTTGCAGATTGGATTATTGGAGCTGAAGTCAAGAGTTCCTTCAGTTTCTCGAATGCCTCTTTGCATTTCTCATCAAATTCAAAGGCCACATCATTCTGTAATAATCTGCATAGGGGCAATGCTATCTTCGAGAAATCTTTGATGAATCTACGATAAAAACCTGCATGACCAAGAAAAGAACGAATATCCCGCACACTTGTGGGAGGTGGTAAGGAACATATAAGATCTATCTTGGATTTATCAACCTCTATACCCTTAGCAGAAATAACATGTCCCAAAACTATACCCTGATCTACCATTAAGTGACATTTCTCCCAATTCAGAACAAGGTTAGTTTCTATACATCTTTGAAGTATAAGGGTAAGGTTGTCAAGGCATTTATCAAAAGAATCACAAAAAACACTAAAGTCATCCATAAATACCTCAATAATGTTCTCAACATAATTAGAGAAAATACTTACCATACACCTTTGGAAAGTGGCAGGGGCATTGCAAAGACCGAACGGCATGCGTCGATATGCAAATGTACCAAATGGGCATGTAAATGTAGTTTTCTCTTGATCTTCAGGGGCAATGACAATCTGATTATATCCTGAATAGCCATCAAGAAAACACTAAGGAGAATGACCTGCTAATCTCTCCAGCATTTGATCAATGAATGGCAAAGGAAAGTGATCCTTGCGAGTTGCCGAATTGAGCTTTCGATAATCAATACAAACTCGCCACCCGGTTTGGATACGAGTGGGAACTAGCTCGTTGTTGTCATTTTTAACCACCGTAACACCAGATTTCTTCGGAACAACTTGGACTGGACTCACCCACTTGCTGTCCGAAATTGAATAAATCACACCCACATCTAACAATTTCAGGATTTCTTCGTGACAACTTCATTCATTGGGATCTTCAACTCCGCTGTGCTCTCGAGTGGGCTTGGATCCTTCTTCTAATCAAGATGCGGTTGCATGCATAGGCTGGACTAATACCTTTGATGTCAGCTATTGTCCACCAATGGCTGTTTTGTGATCTCGGAGCACTCGGATGAGTTTCTCTTCTTGTAATGGTGCAAGACCCTTTGCTATTATGAATGGCAAAGTATCTTTCTCACCTAGGAATACATGCTTCAAATGATCTGGAAGAGGCTTAAGCTCCAAGGTAGGTGCTTTCATCACAGAAGGTAGAAGTTTCTCATTAGATAAAGGCAATTCAATGTACGAAACATCATACCTGTTTGTGGTGATAGCTATAGTCTCATCCAAGCTTGCCACAGCTTCCTCCACTTCTTTAGACACATGTATAAACTTCCTCGATTCTCTGGAATTTTCTGCCCCAATGTGCTCACTAATGGTTACTTCCAATGCATCCTTGCGAGTTAACTCAAAAAGTTGTTGTGCCAAAGAATCAATAACATCAACTACAAAAACAGAATGCAATTCACTAGGGTACCTCATTGCCTCAAAAATATTGAAACGAATCACCTCGCCATCAAAATCCATGGTAAGAGTGCCATCATGAACATCAATCTTAGTTCGGGCAGTTTTCAAGAATGGTCTCCCCAAAAGAATCAGTGTTGGATTGGGAGATGTCTCATCCTCCATTTCCAGAACATAAAAGTCTGCTGGAAATACCAATTGATTCACCTGCACAAGCACATTTTCCACAACTCCCTTGGGATATGCATTAGAACGATCAGCAAGTTGAATTACAATACCAGTTTCCGCAAGGGGTCCAAGGTTCAAGGAAGCATAAATGGAATAGGGCATGACATTAATTGATGCTCCTAAATCTAACATAGCTCTTTCAAAATGGGTATTGCCACTGGTGCATGGAATGGTGAACGTACCTGGATCTTTGCATTTCGGAGGAATTTTTCTTTGCAATACAGCTGAAACATTTTTCCCCACACTTACTTTCTCATTTCCCTTCAACTTTCTCTTGTTGGTGCATAACTCCTTGAGAAATTTTGCATAACGAGGTACTTGCTTAATAGCATCCAGAAGTGGTATATTTACCTCGATCTTGCGAAAAGTTTCCAGGATTTCGTGTTCTTGTTCCTCCTTCTTTGATTTTGCAAATCTGCTAGGAAAAGGTGGAGGAGTAACATATGAAGGAATATGGGTTTTAGGATTTACCTTAGAAGATGATGTTTTATTCATGTTGGGAGTGGTGTCATCCCCTTCATCAGTTTGTGATTTCTTTGGTGGAATCTCTAATTGCTTCCCACTTTTCAAAGTTACAGCACTAGCATTCTCTCTTGGATTGATCACCGGCTGAGAAGGTAATTTTCCTGAGCTTTGACTCTCAAATTTGCTCATGTTAGTGGCCAATTGTCCCATTTGATTTTCCAGGTTTTGGATACTTGCCCTAGTTTCCTGCTGAAATTGCATTGTGTTAGTGGCAAGTGCTTTAACAATATCCTGGAGAGACATACCTGAATTTTGTGGAGCTGGTTGTGGTGCTGGTTGTGGTATTGGTGGTGGTTGTGCTTGAAATGGTTGCTGCACCCTTGGTTGATTAAAACCTGGTGGTCGATTTGGCATGGCATTTGGGGCGATTGGTTGACGATTCCCATATCTTAAATTAGGGTAATCTCTCCATCCAACATTGTAAGTATTGGAGAAAGGGTCATACCTTTGCCTTGGTTGTCCTGGAAATCCACCCATGGCATTGGCTTGTTCTGTATCTCCTTCTTGCAAAGTTGGACACATGGCGGTGGGATGGTCCATGGCAGAACATACTCCACATGCATAAGATTGGTGCCATGTCCTACAGCCATTTTTTTTACAAGAGAGGTAAGTTCACAAAGTTGTTGGTTTCAAGTTTGGAAGTACTTACCTCATTTACTCTTTTGTAGTTGTGGCTCAAAATTGACTGACTGAATTGTTGGGAGTCGCTGCCATGTCACTAATCAAACGTCTTGCCACGTTCGGTGTTTTATTAACTAGTGCTCCACCACTAGCAGCATCAATGATACTCCTTTCCATGGGTAGGAGACCCTCATAGAAATATTGAATTAGGAGTCCATCACTAATGTGGTGGTTTGGACAGCTAGCACATAACTGCGTACTTAAATATTCTACCAATATTAATGCCAAGTGATTCTCCCATTGTGTGTCGAATGCCACAATATCTTTTCTAATATTTGTAACTTTCGAGGGGAAAGTATTTCTCCAAAAAGAGTTTACTCATCTCATGCCAAGTGGTAATGGTACCTGGTGGTAGGTAGTATAACCAATCTTTTGCCGAATCTGCTAATGAGAATGGGAAAGCTCTCAATTTAATTTGCTCTTTAGAAACGCCGGTTGGCTTCATACTTGAGAATACCACATGAAATTCTTTGAGGTGTTTGTTCGGATCCTCTCCTGCAAAACCATGAAATGTAGGCAAGAGATGAATCAGTCAAGATTTAAGTTCAAAATCTATCTCAAAATTGGTGCTTATGCATAGCGGTTGTTGATCAATAATTGGAGCCGCTAACTCCTTAAGAGTCTGATCGTTTTCCATCGCCATTGCTTCTAATTCAGATTTGATTGAACTACAAGAAGATGGGAGGGAAGTATGTCTGTCTCTTATACACATCTAGATGTGTATAAGAGACAGATCTAGCACATTTATAACATACTTGTAACCTTTTCGCTCTTCGCCTCTTGGCGTAGTCTGTCTCTTATACACATCTAGATGTGTATAAGAGACAGGGACATAAAAGCCTAAACACAAACAATCAGGAAATAACAATCAAGAATCAGTAGTAAAAACAGAATAACAATTGATTAGAAAATCAATCCCCGGCAACGGCGCCAAAAACTTGATGCGTTCGAAACTAGCAAGTATACTAGTCGCACAAGTACTAAAGTGATGAGTGAGATATCGTTCCCACGAGGATTGATTCTAATTAAATTTGTTATTTTTTCAGCAACAACAAACTAAATATGGGGGGTTTTGTTGAATGATTAATTAAACTGAATACGAAGGCAAATAAAGAATAACACAACACAATATTAAATGAATTGAAAATTCAATGAGAGACACTTGGTTAATGGTTTTTTCTCTGCCACAAGATATAAATTTGTGAATTAACATAGAATTGTAATCCAATTACAGCATTGAAGTTATCAACCGTAGATAACAACAAGCTCTGTTATACCAATCTTTCCTTACTTTGTTGTTAAATAAAACAAGCTCTTTATTTAATCTCTATCCATTAAACAACCTAGAACAAGCTCTCAAAGTTTAAATCAATAGAAGCATTACGATGAGAAAGATAGGTTGATCTAAGCAATAATCACACAAGTTCGGATTATTTAACCTAGGTTGTATTTTCCAATTGCAATCTCTGATCACAATTTGCTACTAATGATTGGAAATTCATGACAATTACGGATCAAGATTTCTAATCTAGCAATAGACCACAACAGATTATATTTAGTTGGCCATTCCAAATACAATCAGTAAGCAATCATAAGCATTAGATATGGGAAAATACAAGCAACTTCAATTTGAGAATTGGATAACAATTTCTTACACAATCAACTCACAAAATCCATATCAAGGGCTTTGAAATCACCCTCAACCAATTCAGATTTAGTTACACATATTAATCAGAATAAGAAATACAATACAGAGAAATTCCAGAAGTGAAAAGGAAAGAAAGAACTTAGCAAATTCTTTGAAAATCTTCTTTGTAGATGAATCTTCTTGGAATTGTAGTTCATCCTCTTTCAAAATCTTCTTTCTCCTTCAAGAACTCCAAGGAATGAGAGAAATCCAGAAATGCAGCCTCCTCCCACGTTTTCCCCTCTTCAAGTTATGAAAATAAAACCCTAAAATGTGTTTAAATACTCTGCTACAGTGACTTGCTACAGTGCCCCGTATTATACATGCTACAGTGCTTGTGGAATTATATTTCTATACATCTCACACTGTTTTGATTACAACTTTTGTTACACTGAATGGATTTATAAACCGTAAATTTCTCCAGAAAATAGACTTCGAGAGCTTTCCAAAGGTATATAACATGTCATCGGGTTCATTGTATATCAATACAATTAAATCCGAGAAGATCACTGACTAGCAGAGGTGAAAATGAAGGGTTTACTCCATTTTTGTGCAAGTTGCTCTAAAACTCCTACAAACATCAAAACACACAAAAACATAAAAATACCACGGAATATAGCAAAGAAACATGGACGAATTGATATAAAGTAATACATAAATAGACACCTATCAATCACATCCCAACCTCTCTAATTCCAAAACCAGAACATAGCTCGAATTTAATGTGAAGATCCACATGTCATAGGAAGGGATTAACTGTTTGTGAAACAAAACATTTTAGGTTAGGAATCTTTTAGTAGTAACAAAGGAAAAAGGATACAGAGGCTCAAAGGGGTAATAGGGAATCAATTTCAGTTCAAGGTTGGCTCTTAAGGCTCAACGGTCCAAAGATGGCCTAAATCATTTCCCCAAGTTGCACAGTTCTAGGATTTCGCCTCGATCTTCTACGGACCATCAAAAAGTTCTAGAATTCATTGAAATCTGAAGAAACATTTAAATTACATAAACTTCCTCTAAGTGAACAAATAACTCAGTGATAATAGCTCAGTGCTCAATGTTGCGCAAGGAATCAAAAGCAAAGCGAAACCAATAAACATTTCAAGCACACAGATCCATGCATCATTTATCATTTTCCAAGAGTTATTCTTAATTCAATCATTATCTTATCATCGACCCACAAAATGCACGAAAAGAGGTACGTGGCATTGTTACACAAGCAAGAGATTGTTATTTCAATAATCTTAGGGACTAGTAGCCCAAAAGACTTAAGGTTTCCAGCCTCTATACCATTTATTATGAAGAACAAAAACAAGATACAAGACACTTCAAAACAACATGAAATAAACAAACTACAGATTTACTGAGAGAGAATGCGTTCAAGAGTTAAGAAAACCCCATATTCTGCCATTCTCAGGTTTTTCCACAATGTTTTTTTTTTCGAATCGAAACTGATAAAGACAAAAGCACACAACAACTCGAAATTACGTAAAACTAAACTACTCAGAAAATAATAAAGTCTAACAAATCAGCAACAAAAACACAAGTCAGTAGAATGGTTTAAAAGTTTAGAAGTTAGCCTCCTTATTCAAGCCATTATGGATTAAAGAAATCCAGAATGCGTTTCAAGAGGAATTGAACTTTTTAAGCCACCACTCTAAAAACCGAGATTAGAAAATATTACCTGGGATGAAAGAAACAACCTGAAAAAAAAAATCAACTCAAATAAACACAATAAAGAGAAAGCAAACGAAAATGAAGCAAACCAGCAGATAGAGATTACAGATGGAGCGTTAAATCCAGTTTACGCCTCTTATTGCCTTCTCCAAACCAATCTATCCGAGATATTGTTGGATCAGGCGAATAGACGAATGCTTGTAATTTGTCAATTAACTCCCCTGCAGTTGAAGCTGTAACCAGGATTTGCCTCGCCGACTGTGAGATGAAGTTTTTTTCTACTGCTTGATCAAGAAAAGACAACAAACCATCAAAAAAATTATTGACATTTAACAAACCAATGGGTTTCCGATGGATGTTTAGCTGTGCCCAAGAGGTGATTTGAAATATCTCCTCTAATGTACCATAACCACCGGGCAAAGCTATAAATGCATCAGATTTAATGACCATATGTGCAATACGCTCATGCATACTAGAAAACTGTAACTCTTCCCCCATGGTGTTGCCTACGATATCTCGTACAGCTAATGGTTTAGGGATAATGCCGAGAACTTTGCTTCCTCCTAAGGATGCAGCTGTCGACACACACCCCATTAACCCAAGACTACCCCCTCCGTAAATCAAATGAAGACCCCTCGCAGCTAATGTCCTACCAAGATCAAGAGCTGCTGTTGTAAACTCTCCATCTTTACCAAATTGCGATCCACAAAATAAACATATATTTTGGAATCGCCGAATTGGTGTTTTCTCCATTTATAAAAGTGCTCTAAACTTGTGCAAGACAATGATGTACGTTAGGTATTATGCGATTCAAGTGCAAGACAGGTTATAAAATGACATTTCAAAATATGCAGAATGGATATATACACACGTAAAACTCTCAAATTTGACACATGGGGACATAATTTCGGTGGGGGTTGCTCGATGCAGATTTATCGCCCCAAGATTTAAAAAAATGAGATATGCTTTCGGCGAGGTTTGACAAAACCTACACACTTGTCTCCCACGTGAAGCATGGAAAATGGAGATACACTTTCGGCGGGGGTTGACAAAACCCCCATACTTGTCTCCCACGTGAAGCATAAAAAATAGAGATACACTTTCGGTGGAGGTTGACAAAACCTCCACACTTGTCTCCCACGTGTACTTATGCAATAGGGTAGTCATATGGTTTGTCAAAAAGAAAACTTGAAATTAAAACAAACAAAATCAACAAACAACAACAACGCAAAAACAACATGATAATCAGATCAAATGAAACAAAAATAAAATTCGACAACAACAACACACATTCAAATATACAAGTAGTTGTGATTGTGGCTCACATCTTCCTCTGGGTTTACTTCCAGTAACGGCTGAAACGCCTTCTATGAGTCGGGGATTTGCTTCCCATCCAGTTTTCTTATAAACTGGCAAACAGGGTCGTTTTAGTCAGATTCCCTAGACTATAACACTGCAATTCATCATGAAATTGTGTCCATAGATTAAGCAATTCACGCTGAACAAGTCCACACGAATGTGACTCGAGAGTTACCAAAACATTATCCAGCGACTCATTACTCAAACCATTCTTAATAAATGAAAGTTTATCTTCTCTATTCCTGGACGCAAAACCTAATGAACGACAAGTCTGGTTACAATGCCATCTAGCACATTTATAACATACTTTTAACCTTTTCGCTCTTCGCCTCTTGGCGTAGTAGCTCTTTCCTAGACCAGGCATGTATTTTGCGAGATCAATGTCTGGCTCACCGGACAATCTCACCTTGGCTTCGATAAGCCATCGGATATCAGCAGGCACATTTAGGAGCATCAATGCCCAAAGTCTAGTCATCCGTACTTTATAAATTTTAAACACAGCATTTTGAAGAAGTGAAGAGAAATATTTACGAAGGTTCGATAGAAAGATATCAGCATCCATTGAAGAGGAGAAAAGAAGAGATATTACCGATAATGCGATCGAGTTTCTTTTTCTCCAAGATATGCGCGTTTCAAACCTTTGGCGAATGACTTCGATTTCCGTTTGGATGTTTCCACAAGCTGCTGCACAAATGAGCTCAAAGCACAGAGTAATCAAATTGAACAAAAGAAAAGAAAAGAAAAGAGCAGAAACGAAACTAAAGACACATAAAGAGATAACAACACAATAACAAACAAAAGTCAAAAACAAGTAAAAACAAATAAAAACAAATGAGACAGATGTCAAAGAGAGATAAAACCTGATCAATTTGATGGCCTACAAAAGAAATTTCCTCGAGACACAAAACTCGATCATTATTACCTTATTTTATTTTTCTTTTCTTTTTTTATTTATTTTACAAAAACATTGGGTTGCCTCCCAATAAGCGCTTGGTTTAACGTCCTCAGCCCGACGTTGGTTCCATCATGGGAGGATCCACTTTCTGTTGTGCTTCTCTAATGGGCTTGGATCCCTCTTCTAACAAGATACGGTCAATGCATATGGATGGGCCTTGGATTTCAAAAATTGTCCACTCAATAGCTATTTTGTGATCTGTAAGTATTCGGACGAGTTTATCTTCTTGTATTTGTGCAAGGCCCATTTCCATTGTAACTCGCAAAGTATCATTCTCACCCAAGAATCCATAATTCAAATGATCTGGAAGTGACTTAAGCTCCAAGGCGGGGGCTGTCATCACAGAAGGAAGAATTTTCTCATTAGATAAAGGAAATTGATGCACGAACATCATCCTATTTGTGGTTATAGCTATGGTCTCATCTAAGCTTGCACAAGCTTCCCCTCCATTCTTTGGACACTTGTATCAACCTTCTTGATTCCTTGGAATTTTCTGTCCCTATGTGCTCACTAAAAAACACTACCAATCCATCCTTGTGAGTTAACTCAAAATGTTTTTGTGGCAAAGAATCAATAACATCAACTGTAAAAACAGAATGCAAGTCACTAGGGTACCTCATTGTCTCAAAAATATTGAAACGAATCACTTCGCCATCGAATTCCATGGTGAGAGTGCCATCATTAACATCAATCTTAGTTCGAGCAGTTTTTGAGAATGGTCTCCCCAAAAGAATTGGTGTTGAATTAGGAGATGTCTCATCCTCCATTTCAAGAACATAGAAATCTGCTGGGAAAACCATTTGATTCACCTGCACAAGCACATCTTCCACAACTCCCTTGGGATATGCATTAGAACGGTCAGCAAGTTGAATGGTAATACCAGTTTCAGCAAGAGGTCCAAGATTTAAAGAAGCATAAATAGAATATGGCATGATATTAATAAATGCTTCTAAATATAACATAGCTCTTTCAAACTTAGTTTTTCCAATGGTACATGTAATGGTGAACGTACCTGGATCTTTGCACTTTGGAGGAATTTTCCTTTGCAATACAGCTGAAACATCTTCCCCCACACGTACTTTCTCATTTCTTTTTAACTTTCTTTTGCTGGTGCATAACTCCTTGAGACATTTTGTATAATGAGGTACTTGCTCGATAGCATCCAGAAGTGGTATATTTACCTCGATTTTGTGAGAAGTTTCCAGGATTTCTTGTTCTTGTTTCTCCTTCGATTGTGCAAATCTACTAGGAAAAAGTGGAGAGAAACATATGAAGGAATGGGAGTTATAGGATTTACCTGAGAAGTCAGTGTTTTGTTCATGGTGGAAGTGGTGTCATCTCCTTCATCAGTTCGTGATTTCTTTGGTAGGACATCTAATTGTTCTCCACCTCGCGAAGTTATCGCACTAACATTCTCTCCTGGATTGATCACCGTTTGAGAAGATAATTTTTCTGAGTCTTGGCCCTCGAATTTGCTCATGCTAGTAGCCAATTGTCCCATTTGATTTGCCAGGATTTGAATACTTGCCCCAGTTTCCTGCTGGAATTGCATTGTGTTAGTGGCAAGTGCATTAACAATATCCTGGAGAGACATACCTGAGTTTTTTGGAGTTGGTTGTGGTGCTGGTTGTGGCATTGGTGGTGTTTGCATTTGAAATGGTTGCTGCACTCTAGGTTGATTGAAACTTTGTGGCCGATTTGGTATCACATTTGGAGTGATTGGTTGATGATTCCCGTAACTGAAATTATGTTGATCTTCCCATCCAGCATTGTAAGTGCTAGAGAAAGGATCATACCATTGCCTCGTTTGTCCTGGAAATCCACCCATGGCATTGGCTTGTTCCTGTCTCTTATACACATCTAGATGTGTATAAGAGACAGGTTGGATACATGTCGATTGGATGCTCCATTGTAGAATATATCCCACATTCATAAGATTTTTGCATATCTCCTACAGCCATGTTTTCCACAATAGAGGTTAGCTCAGAAAGTTGTTGTTCAATGTTCGGAGTGCTTACCTCATTTACTCTCCATGGTACTTGTGGCTCAAATCCGCTACTGAATTGATAGAAGTTTACTGCCATGTTGTCTAAACACAAACAATCAGAAAAGAAAAACAAAGAAAATATGAATCAACAATGAAAACAAAATAACAAATCGAGTAGAAAATCAATCCCCGGCAACGGCGCCAAAAACTTGATGCGTTCGAAACTAGCAAGTATACTAGTCGCACAAGTAATAAAGTGATAAGTAAGTAACGTTCCCACGAGGATTGATTCTAATTGAATTTGTTATTTCCAGCAACAATAAACTAAACAGGGGGGGGATTTTTTTGTTGAATGCTTTACTAAATGAAATAAGAATGCAAGTAAAGAATAACAAAACAGAAAGTAAATTTGAATGAAAAATCAATGGGAGAAAGCTGGTTAAGGATCCTTCTCTACCACAAGATATGGATTTGCGAATTAATTGTAGAATTGTCATCTAATTACAGCATTGAAGTTATCAACCGTAGATAATAACAAGCTCTATTACCCCAATCTTTCCTTACTTTGTTGTTAAATAAACCAAGCTCTTTATTTAATCTCTATCCATTAAACAACCTAGAACAAGCTCTCTGAGTTTAATTCAATGGATGCATTATGATACGAAAGATAGGTTGATCTAAGCAATAAACACACAAGCTCGGATTATTTAACTTAGGTTATATTCTCCAATTGCAATCTCTGATCACCATTTTGCTATAATGATTAGAAATTCAAGACAATTACGGATCAAGATTTCTAGTCTAGCAATAGACAATATCCAGATTATATTCAGTTGGCCACCCAAATACAATCAGCAAGCAATCATAAGCATTAAATATGGGAGAATACAAGCAACTTCAATTAGAGAATTGGATAACAATTCCTTACACCATCAACTTACAAAAACTATATCAGGGGCTTTGAAATCACCCTCAACCAATTCAGATTCAGTTACACATGTTTAAGATCGTGGTAAATACACTACAACATGGAGACATTCCAGAAAATGAAAGGGAAGGGAAAAACTTAGCAAATTTGATGTAATTCTGTTTGGATTGTAGTTCTTCCCCTTTCCAAGCTTCCTTTCTCCTTCAAGAACTCCAAGAGATGAAAGAATTCCAGAGCTGAAGCCTCCACCACGTTCTCCCCTCTCCCAGTTATGAAAATAAAACCCTAAAATGTGTTTAAATACTCTGCTACAGTGACTTGCTACAGTGACCCGTATTAGACATGCTACAGTGCTTGTGGAATTATATTTCTATACATCTCACACTATTTTGATTACAACTTTTGGTACACTGAATGGATTTATAAACCGTAAATTTCTCCAGAAAATAGACTTCAAGAGCTTTCCAACGGTATATAACATGTCATCGGTTTCATTGTGTATCAATACAATTAAATCCGAGAAGATCACTGACTAGCAGAGGTGAAAATGAAGGGTTTTACTCAATTTTTTGTGCAAGTTGCTCCAAAACTCCTACAAACATCAAAACCACACAAAAACATAAAAATACCAAGGAATATAGCAAAGAAACATAGACGAATTGATATAAAAGTAATACATAAATAGACACCTATCAGTTAACTTTGGATTTTACAAGTACATCGTTTCGTATTACAAGTCCACATATGATTGCAAGTTGAAGGTTCGATTTTACTATTTTTATGTTTTGTGTTTCAATCTTGGTTAACGTTGTTACGACTTTCATGTTTTATGTCACAACTTAATGTTAGGTTTTATAAGTTCATCGTTGTATGTTACAAGTGCACATATGATTACAAGTTGAAGGTTTAATTTTACTAGTTTTACGCATCACTTTGCGATTTTTATTTCATTGTTTCATTCTTGGTTAACTTTGTTACGACTTTTACATATGATTTTACAAGTTAACTTTATAGTTTACAAGTTCATCATTTCGTATTACACAAACATATGATTGAAAGTTCAATGTTTGATTTTACTAATTTTATATGTCACGTTGCAATTTATTTGTTCCTTGTTTCAATCTTGATTAACTTTGTTACAACTTTCATGTTATATGTTACAACTTAATGTTAGGTTTTCAAGTTAATCGTTCTGTATTACAAGCCAAGTTCACATGTGATTCCAAGTTGAAAGCTTGATTTTACTAGTTTCAGGTGTCACTTTGCAATTTTTATTTTTCTTATTTCAATCTTGGTTAACTTTGTTACAACTTTGATGTTCTAAGTTAAAATTAGATTTTTCAAGTTTATACTTGTTAACAGGTTCATCGTTTCTTGTTAATGTCTTATTCGATTGCAAGTTTAAAAATTTGATTTCACTAGATTTAGGTGTCCTATTAGCACCATTTTTAATTATTAAATTTTTTTTTGCAAATTATTACTGTAATGTGTATTAATTTTTGAGTTACGTGGTATTGGCTATCCGTGAAAGTTGGACTAAGTGGTGTAATTCTTTTCTCCTAATCTAGAATATAATTATCAATGAAAAGTAAGTAATTTATTTTTTAAAGTGTTATGCACTAATATAATTATGTCTATAATAATATTACATTTTAGTTGAGTTGTAAAATAATTTATAGCTCTAAATAATTTAAAATAAAAGATGTTTAATGAATATAAATTATGAGCTATTTGTTTTTTTTTTAGATTAACATAATTTTTCAATTAAAGTGGTAAAAAACGTTTTTAATTGGAATGTAATATTACTTAAATTAAAGGTCATCATTACAATTAATTTATAATTTTTATGCTA
>SNVD02003949.1:0-187256 GCA_013180625.2 Boswellia sacra
ATAAGATTATTTGTTGATTTTAAATTAGGATTTTTAGAAATTAGGATTTTTAGTAATAATATTAAAAGTTTTTTTTAGGATTAGTTAGTTATTAAGAATAATTTGTTAGGATAAATTTTCTCTAAATTTTAAATTATTTAATTTGTAGTTATCTTTTCTTTTTATTTTGTATTTAAACTCATTAGTAGTTTAATAAAATATAAAATTGAAGAGTTTCTTAAAGTTTAGTATTTGTTATCCCTGGATAGTGGCTTTCTCGTAACAACCAATATTTGCGTTTGTATCAGAAGGCTTTTCAGAAACAAAAAAAAATTGTGAAAAAGAAAAAGAAATTGGGAGATATCTCTTGATTAATTGCAAAACAACGTTGGCTATTATATAGCTTCACACAACAAACTAAAATGAGAAATAAACAGCCAACATCTAACAAATCTTAATAGTGTGGTGTGACTAATTCAAACAAACTTGTATCTCTTAGGAATAGGGAATTATTTACTAAGTGGTAACAAACCACCTAAACTAACCTAACGTTTAGAATAACAACACCTAACAACTCGTCCCTTAAACTGAATGCTACAAGCACTCGCTCTTTATCAATCTTAAGAAAATCCCAATAGTCCTTGCAACTTCAAAAAAAAAAAAATCTTGCTTGAGTGGTTTAGTCATTATACTAGACAATATATTGTTCTCATGTGTCGATGAGTTGATTTAATGTGACACTCCTTTCTTATATTTTTGGTTTTTGTGCATTTTATTTGCTATCTATTTCTAGTTTAATGTGTTTATGTAGGATATATTTATGTTGGAGCACTTTGGAAACCAGTGGGGAGTTAAAGAGGGGAAATTTTTGAAGTTTAGAGAGCGCAAGACAGCAAATGGAGCAAATCCAATCATTTTTCACCTCTACCAAATGACCAATTTCTCAGAACAAACTGTTTTGATCTACAATGAAGTAGATAATGTACTATACAACATTGGAAAGCCATAGAAGTCTACTTTTTAGATAATTTTATGGTTTATGAATTGGACTTGTGTATTGAAAGTTATGATCAAAATAGTGCAAGTAGCATAGAGCTAAAATTCTGCAAGTTTTCAACCCCAAAGTTAGTGAGTAGGCACTGGATGTCTAGCGCCATTGCTAGAATGCCTAACAATAAGATCGGCATGTTTCTCACTCATTTAACTCAAATTGGGGCTACAAAGATAGGAATACAAGAAGATTGAAGGAGAATCAAGGAACTTAAAGGGATTGGAGCTTCTCAACCTAGCTTGGAAGACTAGTTTCTTTCTCTTTACCCTTTTCTCTCTTTTCTTTTACTTGTATCTTTTTTTACTTCTAAATCACTCAGCTCTTTGAAAATGAATTTTCTCTTTGAGGATCTAAGGTGCATACACTTCTCCAACCTTAAGATTTTAAGCCTTAGGGTTCTTGATCATCAATTTACTGAACAACTTTTTTCTGGTTGTCCAGTTCTCGAAGATTTGTCTTTAAACTATCGCGATTGGAAGAATATTAAGACAGTCATGATTCCTATTCCCACTTTTTGAAAATAAAGTTTCTCTGGTATCGATGATGGTAATTTTAATTTCTATGATTGTGTTGTCACAGTTTATGCAGAAAATCTTCTCTCTATCAAATGCATAAGTTGTCAAAAATTGAACTTTTATTGTGTAATCTGTGGCCATGTTTATTGCACGACTGCATAATATAGTATTTTATAATATTATGTTGTATACTATTACATTGTATAGTACAAAAATTATTATTATGCCAAAATTACATTGTGCTTAGTATGCTCATGTATTTATGAATTTGTACAAAAAAAGTAAGATTTTTTTTCAAAAATATATACAAAATATGAAACTTTTTATTTTATTTATAAAATTAGTTACTTATTAGAATAGTCACTAATTGTTGCAAAACTTTTTTAACGTGCCTGATGACAATGTTGTTCTCAAAACAATCATCATGAGATGATTTGTGACACCCCTTCCTCATGCACTATATCGTGAGTCCCACTGAACCTACGGAGGCTTGAGTGTGGTATGTGACACTCGGGATCCATTGCCCCCACTAAGTCATTCGAACAGTTCAGGTTTATGATGGCATGTGATAAGTGTCTATTTATATATCATTTTCATATCAATTTGTCCATGTTTCTTTGCTATATTCCTTGGTATTTTTATGTTTTTGTGTGGTTTTGATGTTTGTAGGAGTTTTGGAGCAACTACCACAAAAATGGAGTAAAACCCTTCATTTTCACCTCTGCTAGTCAACCATCTTCTCGGATTTAATTGTATTGATATACAATGTACCCGATGACATATTATATACCGTTGGAAAGCTCTCGAAGTCTATTTTCTGGAGAAATTTACGGTTTATAAATCCATTCAGTGTACCAAAAGTTGTAATCAAAACAGTGTGAGAAGTATAGAAATGTAATTTCACAAATCACTGTAGCATGTATAATACGGGACACTGTAGCAGGTTACTGTAGCAGAGTATTTAAACTCATTTTAGGGTTTTATTTTCATAAACTTGAAGAGGGGAGAACGTGGTGGAGGCTGAAGCTCTGGAATTCTTTCATCTCTTGGAGTTCTTGAAGGAGAAAGGAAGCTTGGAAAGAGGAAGAACTACAATCAAAGAGAATTACATCAAATTTGCTAAGTTTTTCCCTTCCCTTTCATTTTCTGGAATGTCTCCATGTTGTATTGTATTTACCACGTTCTTAAACATGTGTAGCTGAATCTGAATTGGTTGAGGGTGATTTCAAAGCCCCTGATATGTTTTTGTAAGTTGATTGTGCAAGAAGTTGTTATCCAATTCTCTAATTGAAGTTGCTTGCATTTTCCCCTGTCTAATGCTTATGATTGCTTGCTGGATTGTGTTTGGGTGGCCAACTGAATATAATCTGGATATTGTCTATTGCTAGACTGGAAATCTTGATCCGTAATTGTCTTGAATTTCTAATCCTTAGTAGCAAAATTGTGATCAGAGATTACAATTGGAGAATAAAACCTAAGTTAAATAATCCGAGCTTGTGTGTTTATTGCTTAGATTAACCTATCTTTCTTATCGTAATGCATCCATTGAATTAAATTTAAAGAGCTTATTCTAGGTTGTTTAATAGATAGAGATTAAATAAAGAGCCTGTTTTATTTAACAACAAAGTAAGGAAAGATTGGGATAACAGAGCTTGTTGTTATCTACGGTTGATAATTTCAATGGTGTAATTGGATGACAATTTTACAATTAATTCGCAAATCCATATCTTGTGGTAGAGAATAATCCCTTCACCAGATTTCTTTCATTGTGTATCTCTCAATTGATTTAACTTTGCATTGTATTATTCTTCATTTGCTTTCGTATTGAGTTTAGTTAATCAATCAACAAAACCCCCCATTTATTCTGTTTTCGCTTTCGAATAACAAATTTAATTAGAATCAATCCTTATGGGAACGATATCTACTTATCACTTTATTACTTGTGCGACTAGTATACTTGCTCGTTTCGAACGCATCAAGTTTTTGGCACCGTTGCCGGGGATTGATATTCTAATCGATTTGTTATTTTGTTTTCATTGTTGATTCATATTTTGTTTGTTTTTCTTTTCTGATTGTTTGTGTTTAGGCAACATGGCAGTAAACTTTCAACAATTCAGTAGCCGATTTGAGCCACAATTACATTGGAGTGTAAATGAGGTAAGCACTCAGAACATTGAACAACTTTCTGAGCTAGCTTCTCTTGTGGAAAACATGGCTGTAGGAGATATGCAGAAATCTTATGCATGTGACGTATATTCTACCATGGAGCATCCAATCGACATGTATCCAACTTTACAAGAAGAATATATGGAACGAGCCAATGCTATGAGTGGATTTCCAAGACAACCGAGGCAATGGTATGATCCCTTCTGTAATGCTTACAATGCCGGATGGGGAGATCACCCTAATTTTAATTACTGGAATCATCAACCAATCACCCCAAATGCCATACGAAATCGGCCACAAGGTTTTAATCAACCTAGAGTGCAGCAACCATTTCAAATGCAACCACCACCAATGCCATAACCAGCACCACAACCAGCACCACAACCAGCTCCAGAAAACTCAGGTATGTCACTCCAGGATATTGTTAATGAACCTGCCACTAACACAATGCAATTCCAGCAGGAAACTAGGGCAAGTATCCAAAACCTGATAAATCAAATGGGACAATTGGCTACTAGCATGAGCAAATTCGAGGGCCAAGACTCAGAAAAATTATCTTCTCAAACGGTGATCAATCCAAGAGAGAATGCTTGTGTGATAACTTTGCAAAATGGAGAGCAATTAGATGTCCTGCCAAAGAAATCATAAATTGATGAAGAAGATGACACCACTTCCACCATGAACAAGACATCATCCTCTAAGGTAAGTCTTAAAACTGCTATTTCTTCTTATGTTACTCCTCCACTTTTTCCTAGCAGATTGACAAAATTGAAGAAGGAGGAACAAGAACAAGAAATCCTGGAAACTTCTCGTAAAATCGAGATAAATATACCACTTCTAGATACTACCGAGCAAGTACCGTGTTATACAAAATGTCTCAAGGAGTTATGCACCAGCAAGAGAAAGTTAAAAGGGAATGAGAAAGTAAGTGTGGGGAAAATGTTTCAGCTGTACTACAAAGAAAAATTCCTCCGAAATGCAACAATCCAGGTACGATCACCATTCCATGCACAATTGGTAAAACCAAGTTTGAAAGAGTTATGTTAGATTTAGAAGCATCTATTAATGTCATGCCATATTCTATTTATGCTTCTTTAAATCTTGGACCTTTTGCGAAAACTGGTATTACGATTCAACTTGCTGATCATTTTAATGCATATGCCAGAAGAGTTGTGGAAGATGTGCTTGTGCAGGTGAATCAATTGGTTTTCCCAGCAAACTTCTATGTCCTTGAAGTAAAGGATAAGACATCTCCTAATCCAACTCCGATTCTTTTAGGGAGACCATTCTCGAAAACTGTTAGAACCAAGATTGATGTTCATGATGGCACTCTCGTCATAGAGTTTGATGGCAAAATGATCTGTTTCAATATTTTCGAGTCAATGAGGTACCCTAGTAACTTGCATTCTGTTTTTGCAGTTGACATTATTGATTCTTTGCCACAAAAATATTTTGAGTTAACTCGCAAGGATGGATTGGAAATGGCTATTAATGAGCTCATAGGGACAGAAAAATCCAAAGAACCAAGAAGGTTGATACAAATGTCCAAAGAAATGGAGGAAGCTATGGCATGCTTAGATAAGACCATAGCCATAACTACAAATAGGTATGATGTTTCATGCATTCAATTTCCTTTATCTAATATGAAACTTCTCTCTTCTGTGATGAAGGCCAATACCATGGAGCTTAAGTCACTTCCAGATCATTTGAATCATGGATTCTTGAGTGAGAATGGTACTTTGCCAATTATAATAGAAATGGGCCTTGCACCAATACAAGAAGTGAAACTCGTCCAAGTACTTAAGATCATAAAACGGCTATTGAGTGGACAAGTGCTCACATCCAAGGCCCACCCATATGCGTGCACCATTTCTTGTGGAAAGAAGGATCAAAGCCCACTGGTGAAGCACATCGAAGATTGGATCCTCCCATGATGGAACCAACGTCGGGCTAAGGACGTTAAACCAAGCGCTTATTGGGAGGCAACCCAATATTTTTTGAAAAAAAAGAAAAGAAAAATAAAATAAGGAATAATGATCAATTTTTGTGTCTCGAGGAGATTCCTTTCGTAGACCATCAAATTGACCAGGTTTTATCTCTCTTTGCCATCTGTCTTATTTGGTTTTATATTTTTTTACTTTTTTTTTTTTACTTTTGTTTGCTATCGTGTTGTATCTCTTTTATGTGTCTTTAGTTTCGTTTCTGCTCTTTTCTTTTCCTTTGTTTTGTTTAATTTGATTATTCCGTACTTCGAACTCATTTGGGAACAGCTTGAGGAAACATCCAAAGCGAGCTGAAGCCATTGCTCAAAGGTTTGAAACGTGCATATCTTGGGGAAAAAAAGACTCAATCGTATTATCGGTAATATCTCTTCTTTTCTCCTCTTCAACAGATGCCGATATCTTTTTGTCGAACCTTCGTAAATATTTTCCTTCACTTCCTCAAAATGCTGTGTTTAAAATTTATAAAGTACGGATGACTAGACTTTGGGCGTTGATGCTCCTAAATGTGCCTGCTGATATCCGATGGCTTATCGAAGCCAAGGTGAGATTGTCCGGTAGCCGGACATTAATCTCGCAAAATACATGCCTGGTCTAGGAAAGAGCTACTACGCCAAGAGGCGAAGAGCAAAAAGGTTACAAGTATGTTATAAATGTACTAGATGGAATTGTAACCAGACTTGTCGTTCATTAGGTTTTGTGTCCAGGAATAGAGAAGATAAACTTTCATTTATTAAGAATGGTTTGAGTAATGAGTCGCTGGATAATGTTTTATTAACTCTTGAGTCACATTCTTGTGGACTTGTTCAGCGTGAATTGCTTAATCTATGGACACAATTTCGTAATGAATTGCAATGTTATAGTCTAGGGAATCTGACTAAAAATGACTCTGTTTGCCAGTTTATAAGAAAACTGGATGGGAAGCAAATCCCCGACTCATAGAAGGCGTTTCAGCCGTTACTGGACGTAAAACCAGAGGAAGATGTAAGCCACAATCACAACTACTTGTATATTTAAATGTGTGTTGTTGTTGTCGAATTTTATTTCTTTCTTGTTTCGTTTGATCTGATTATCAATGTTGTTTTGTGTTGTTGTTGTTTGTTGATTTTGTTTGTTTTAATTTCAAGTTTTCTTTTTGACAAACCATATGACTACCCCATGTCATACACACACGTTGAGACGAGTGTGGAGTTTTGTCACCTCGCGAAGTAATCTCTACTTTTCAGCTTCACATGGGAGATAAGTGTGGCGGTTTTGTCAACCCCCGCCGAAAGTGTATCTCCATTTTCCATGCTTCACGTGGGAGACAAGTGTGTAGGTTTTGTCAAACCTCGCCGAAAGATATCTCATTTTTTCAAATCTTGGGGCGATAAATCTGCATCGAGCAATCCCCACAGAAAGTATGTCCCCATGTGTCAAAATTTGAGAGTTTTATGGGTGTATATATACATTCTGCATATTTTCATATGTCATTCCATAAACCTGTCTTGCAATTGAAAAGCATAATATCTAACGTGTCTTACACAAGATTAGAGCACTTGTAGAAATGGAGAAAACACCAATTCGGCGATTCCGCAATATATGCGTATTTTGCGGATCGCAATTTGGTAAAGATGGAGAGTTACCACAGCAGCTCTTGATCTTGGTAGGACATTAGCTGCGAGGGGTATTCATTTGATTTATGGAGGGGGTAGTCTTGGGTTAATGGGGTGTGTGTCAACAGCTGCAACCCTAGGCGGGAGCAAAGTTCTTGGCATTATCCCTAAACCTTTAGCTATACAAGATATCGTAGGCAACACAATCGGGAAAGAGTTATAGGTCTCTAGCATGCATGAGCGTATTGCACATATGGTTGTTAAGTCCGATGCATTTATAGCTTTGTCTGGTGGTTATGGTACATTAGAGGAGATATTTCAAATCACCTCTTGGGCACAGCTAAACATCCATCAGAAACCTATTGGTTTGTTAAATGTCAATAATTTTTTTGATGGTTTGTTGTCTTTTCTTGATCAAGTAGTAGAAAAAAACTTCATCTCACAGTCGGCGAGGCAAATCCTGGTTACAGCCTCAACGGCAGGAGAGTAAGTGACAAACTACAATGAATTTGTATATTCACCGTATCCAACAATAGGCTCGAGCCTCCTATAAAATTGGTTGGAGACAGCAACAAAAGGTGTCAACTGGATTTAACCCTCCATCTGTAATCTCTATTTGCTGGTTTGCTTCGTTTTTGTTTGCTTTCTTTTTAGTGTGTTTATTTGAGATTTTTCATGTCGTTTCTTTTGAGCTTTTTCAGGTTATTTCTTTCGTCCCAGGTAATATTTTCTAATCTCGGTTTTTAGAGTGGTGGCTTAAAAAGTTCAAGTTCTCTTGAAACGCATTCTGGATCTCTTCAATCCATAATGGCTGAATAAGGAGGCTAACTTCTAAACTTTTTAGACCCATTCTAACTAACTTGTTTTTGTTTGCTGACTTGTTGAACTTTGTTATTTTATGAGTGAGTTTAGTTTTGCGTAATTTAGAGTTGTTATGTGTTTTTATCTTTATCAGTTTTGATTTAAAAAAAAATTGTGGAAAAAACTGAGAATGGCAGAATATGGGGTTTTCTTAACTCTTGAAACGCATTCTCTCTCAATAAATCTGTAGTTTGTTTATTTCATGTTGTTTGAAGTGTCTTGTTTCTTGTTTTTGTTCTTTCATAATAAAGGTATATAGGCTGGAAACCTTAAGTCTGCGGCTACTGGTCCTAAGGATTGTTGAAATATACAATCTTGACTCAGGTGTAACAACGCCACGTACCTCTTTTCTTGCATTTTGTGGGTCGATGATAAGATAATGATTGAATTAAGAATCACTCTTGGAAAATGATAAATGATGCATGGATCTGTGTGCTTGAAATGTTTATTGGTTTTCGCTTTGCCTTTGATTCCTGGTGCAACATTGAGCACTGAGCTATTATCACTGAGTTATTTGTTCACTTAGAGAAAGTTTATGTAATTAAATGTTTCTTCAGATTTCAATGAATTCTAGAACTTGTTTGATGGTCACTCAAGGCGAAATCCTAGGCTGTGCAACATTGGGGAAATGATTTAGGCCATCTTTAGACCGTTTGAGCCTTAATAGCCAACCTTGACAGAAATTGATCCCTAGTTACCCCTTTGAGCCTCTGTAAGCATTTTTCTTTGTTAACTCACTAAAAGATTTCCTAACCTCAAATGAATTTGTTCCAAACAGTTTATCCCTTACCTATGAGCATGTAGATCATTCACAATTAAATTCTGAGCTATGTTCTGGTTTTGGGAAGTTAGAGGAGGTTGGGATGTGTCATGAGCAATGCAAGTGAGTCCTATTGTGTTTGTAAAAAAAAAAGAAAAAAAGCCAATCCGTACTTATCGTCCACGTACTTACACATTGAGGACAATGTGTTGTTTAAGTGTGGGGTGAGGGGAAGTGTAATAAAAAAAAATAGAAAAAAAATAGAAAAAAAAAAGAAAAAAGAAAAAAAAAAGGAAAAAAAAAAAAAAAAAAAAAAAGAAAAAAAACAAGAAAAAGAACAAAAGAAGAAGAATAAGAGATCTATACCCTTAAGTGTTCTTAAAAAGAATGAAACAACAAAGTGTGGGGGTGTAGTTTTCTTTTGTTTTCTACGAAAAAAAAAAGATTAAGTGTTCTAAATAAGTTTGGGGGTGTAACCTGGTGAATTGAAATGAAGTTGTGTTATAGGGTTGAGCTCTACATAGTCTGAATGATTTATGTGTTTGTGGGTGATTTGAGCCAAATTATTATCCTTTATCATACCTTCACCCAAGCCAAACGTTACAAGCTTAATAAAGTCCTACTGATCCTTGGTGTTGTGCCTGTCTTACATTAGTGGAGAGTGACTTGAAAGCAGGCCTATGGAGTTCATTTATACACACATCTTCAATATTAAATATGATTCATTTTTATGCATAAACTCATCCGGGTTGCAAGTGATTAGGTGAGAATGGCTCTACACACACACACTTGAGGAATTAAAATGAAGCGAAACTAATCTTTGAGATAAAATTCTTGATGAAGTGCATTATTTTGAAGTTTTCCTTGGGTTATAATTAAGTACAATCTTTGAGGTCGATTTGCAAGATGAAGCATTTGTGTGTTTTAATTTTTTGTTGATTCTGTTTCGGTTTAGTTTCATTTCACATTGTCGTAGTTGCTCGAAGACTAGCAAAGTCTAAGTGTGGGGGAATTTGATAAGTGTCTATTTATATATCATTTTCATATCATTTCGTCCATGTTTCTTTGCTATATTCCTTGGTATTTTTATGTTTTTGTGTGGTTTTGATGTTTGTAGGAGTTTTGGAGCAACTTGCACAAAAATGGAGTAAAACCCTTCAGTTTCACCTCTGCTAGTCAGTGATCTTCTCGGATTTAATTGTATTGATATACAATGAACCCGATGACATGTTATATACCGTTGGAAACTCTCGAAGTCTATTTTCTGGAGAAATTTACGGTTTATAAATCCATTCAGTGTACCAAAAGTTGTAATCAAACCAGTGTGAGATGTATAGAATGTATATTACGGGACACTGTAGCACTTTACTGTAGCACGTTACTGTAGCAGAGTATTTAAACACATTTTAGGGTTTTATTTTCATTATTTAAACACGTTTTAGGGTTTTATTTTCATAACTTGAAGAGGGGAGAACGTGGTGGAGGCTGCAGCTCTGGAATTCTTTCATCTCCTGGAGTTCTTGAAGGAGAAGGAAGCTTGGAAAGAGGAAGAACTACAATCCAAAGAGAATTACATCAAATTTGCTAAGTTTTTCCCTTCCCTTTCATTTTCTGGAATGTCTCCATGTTGTATTGTATTTACCACGTTCTTAAACATGTGTAACTGAATCTGAATTGGTTGAGGGTGATTTCAAAGCCCCTGATATAGTTTTTGTAAGCTGATTATGCAAGAAGCTGTTATCCAATTCTCTAATTGAAGTTGCTTGCATTTTCCTATGTCTAATGCTTATGATTGCTTGCTGGATTGTGTTTGGGTGGCCAACTGAATATAATCTGGATATTGTCTATTGCTAGACTAGAAATCTTGATCCGTAATTGTCTTGAATTTCTAATCCTTAGTAGCAAAATTGTGATCAGAGATTGCAATTGGAGAATACAACCTAAGTTAAATAATCCGAGCTTGTGTGTTTATTGCTTAGATCAACCTATCTTTCTTCTTGTAATGCATCCATTGAATTAAATTTAGAGAGCTTGTTCTAGGTTGTTTAATGGATAGAGATTAAATAAAGAGCCTGTTTTATTTAACAACAAAGTAAGGAAAGATTGGGATAACAGAGCTTGTTGTTATCTACGGTTGATAATTTCAATGGTGTAATTGGATGACAATTCTGTGATTAATTCGCAAATCCTTATCTTGTGGTAGAGAATAATCCCTTAACCAGATTTCTTTCATTGTGTATCTCTCAATTGATTTAACTTTGCATTGTATTATTCTTCATTTGCTTTCGTATTGAGTTTAGTTAATCGATCAACAAAACCCCCCATTTATTCTGTTTTCGCTTTCGAATAACAAATTTAATTAGAATCAATCCTCGTGGGAACGATATCTACTTATCACTTTATTACTTGTGCGACTAGTATACTTGCTAGTTTCGAACGCATCAGCATGCTAGTACTGATGGGTGCAATGAGGGTACTAGACCTCAAGGCCACCTTTTGAGGCTAATAAAGTCCCTTCAATAGCCCTTATTAATTTTTAGAAAATAAATTTGATTTTATAATTTATATCCTAAATAAATGATTAATTATTTTTATAATTTAAAAAATTAAAGGGTATTATTGGGTATATAATTTTATAAGGATAATTTTGATATTTTTGAATTAGTGCTATACAATATGCATGCTAATGTCATATATTAACTCTACATAATTTAATATAATGTACATGCATCTAAAGATTGCACTTTGTATAAATTAATACTATGTTGTAATTTGTATAAATTAATACTATGTAGATTACAACTAAATATATATTGTACTATTTAATATAGTGTAGTAAAATAGTATTATATAATGTCACGTACCAAACAAGACCTACATTCACTAAAACTACATATAGTGACGAAAGTAATTGTGAAAATGGAACATTTGTTAAACGGGTTGTAAAACTATTTCGCGGAATGCGTAACTTCAAATATTTTAAGACTAATTTGTATATTAATTATTATTTTGGTTGTGAAAAGTGTCTCTTTTTGCAACAAATCTATGGGATTGTTTTCCTCCCATTGTCTGGTGAAGGATTCGTTTTCTAATAGTAGACCCGTTATAGTTCTTGGCACACTTTGGAAGTAGGTGATTAATATTGGAAGTGTTGATTTGAATTTTGTTTCTTCATTTTTGGATTTATTTACTTTATGCATTTATTTTATGCATTGTAGATAGTCGTTGCAATCCTCATCCCTGTCCCCCATGTTTGATTAGAGATGTATTCTATTTCCTTTCACTTTCTATGTATGATTATAAATTGTTCTCACCTCAATGTATTAATAAGCTAAAATTGGTTATATGCATAAGTGAAATAGGAATAAGATGGCCAACAATTAACATTCTAAAATCTTAAACTCGATAGACCGTAGTAGAGGCCAGAATTTGTCAAGGTGGCCCGTAGATCCATACCTAACTTTCAAAGCCCATCTCTGAAAGGGTGAAGATAGTTTAGGTCCAGAAGCAAGTGATTGAATTGTCATCACCCAATTTTCTTATAGTTATTCTTGAGCGGCAACTTCGTGACCTTTGAGCTTAGCTTCTTGAGTTGACTTGTGGCACCCTCGTGCTCTATAAAGACTCGGAAAGCAGTGCCGAGTTCACAATCACTTTGAGAGGGATGAAAGCACAGCTCAAAGATACGAGACACACAAGATTTATATGGTTTGACAATATGTTCAACTATTTATACTACCATAGTCCCCAACTACAAGTATTAGAAAACATGGCTTAAATATGATAAACTAGGTTTAGGAATTCACAATCAATTAACATCATAAATGAGAATCTACTAATTAGTGGATCCTAATAGCAAAATGTTTCCTATTTCAACAGCTTTTGTACTTAGGCTTGCAACTCCCTTCTTAGTAGTATTTATACTGCGTTACTTAGGCTTCTTGTTCTGTGATTCTACGGACAAGTTGCATCAGCCCTCAAATTAGGATTGGCTTGGTGAGCGGTCACAAGTGAGTCAATCTACGTCCTATAAATTAGCTTCTATCTCACTACTTGTCCATTTGAATGCAATATTTGAATGTGGAGACTATCAAGGGGAGGGGCTAAGTCGGGCCGCTTTATATTTAGTTAATTTCCTTGGACCTTGTGATGGTTAGACTTTTTGGATTTGTGATGGACTTTGATGACTCTTGGGCTAGTGGTCTCTTGGACTACACAAAGGCTGGTCATATATTGTTCTTAACAAACCAATGGAGCTTGTTAAGTTAAATAATCACAGAAGGCATGTTTGATATGCCGTATAATAATATATAAGATAGTATAAATTTATTTGAATTTGATTAGATTTGATTATATAAGATAAGATTGAATAAGACATAATACTATACTATATTTGGTAGAGTATCGTATTAGATAAAAAGTAAAAAATAATTATAATATGAAAAGTTTATTTTAAATATACAATAATTTTAAAATAAAAATTGAATTATTAAATTTTTATTTATTTAAATAATTAATTTTTATTTAAATATTTAATAAATTATTTATTAATTATATAAATATTTAATTTATATAATTTTTTTGTATTTATTAGAGAAAATTGCGACGAAAATAAGCTTTTACGGTATTAACCCATAGGTAGGATTGGTATAAAAACGGTCAAATTTTATGTAAATAGTACTGCTACAGTATCACTACGTTAACCTCATTATACTATCTAATCTCACTCAAAATCTATTCAAACGCAGTATAATTTCTTAATTTTATCCTATACAGCACAAAACAGCGCATCAAACACGCCCAACGCTTTCAATTGTTTATACTATAGTACAATTGTTGTTGTCTCTATATGAGTCGTTCAACTGACGTCTTAGTAGATAATAGTTGTTAATTTGTATGCTTGTCAAATTAAATAAATTAAGATATTTCATTGTTTAACCTATGGTACAGTTGTTATATATTAATTTTGAGTTATTTACCACATATACATATTATAAGGTGCCAAGTTGCATTTGAAATCTTGAAGCCGTGTAAACAACATCTTTCTTTGTGAAGAAATCGCTTTCAGCACATAGGAAAATGAGTTGTCCTATGTATTCTGAAGAAGTTGTATGTATAGTTTTATTTAGATTGCATGCATCTGTTCATCACGTCTTCAAGTTATGAAATAGTGCTTCTCAATTTTACAGTTAGAGCTAACCAAATATATAATTGAGTTTTAACAAGTTTGTTTACTTATTTTTATATATTTATTTATGGTTTCTGCGGGAAAGAAGCTCAGTGGCTTCTCCCTAACATGATTAATTAATTGTTTAAATGGACAAAACTGAAGTGCATAAAATGACAGGATTTCATTATTTTAGATATATCTTTTCTTCATTATAAACGTGAAACCATTTATTTTAAGCGAGTTTGTAATCTTTGAGATATGATCTTTGACGTTTGCACAGCTCTCTGCCCTTTATTATTTCTATTTTTTTATTTATTTTTTTTGTATGTGTCCTACAATGATACGACATGTTTGAACAAAACAGATGACTTTGTATTTTTGTCCCATGATGATAATCATTCTTTAATCAGATTGTGACCAAAAAGAAGCTCGTTGGTGGCATCCTAAAAAAAGATAACGTCATATTAAAATAGGACCCCCAAAAAAAAACAAAAAAAAAACACTCATGCAATGAATCTGAGCCAACAAATGAGAAATAGAAAAACAAAATACCAAAAACGCATTACTATGTCATAATAATAATTCCATTTTTCCTTAACGTGTTATTAAAATATAGCTCTTCCCTTCATTTTTTGAGTTGTAATATATATCCGATCATACAGAAGGTAATAATGCATTAGAAATGAAAATATTTAAATGTGAACAATAATTAAATTAACCAAAATATATGGGGATCAATCAAGCCTCACATGCAACATTTTTTAATTTATTTTAAATTAATATAGAAGGAATTCGAACATACTATTATTGGGTTAATATAATTCTAATATATCAAGTTAAGGTTGTCATTTTTTAAAAACTTGAACTTATAAATACGATCTTAATATTAATACTTCACACCTCCAAAAAAAATTCTATGAATAAAAGTTAGTTATAAGTTTTTATAATAACTAACTTAAAAGTTCCATCAAAACCTTGGCTTAAGTAATTTCCTAAAATAATATCAATGCATAAATATCAGACCATCACTTACCTAGCTTTCTAGTATTATTTGAATTACATAGTGCTTATTAAATGTTTAGGTGACAATTCAAACATGAGCCTTGGCAACCCCCAAAAAAAAAAAAAGGAAATAATTAAGGTCTTTACACGTAAGGACGCTTTACACCTAATAAATTTGTTGAGCGATTGTTATTTTAATTATTTCATTCTCTCTATTTTTATATTAAATTGAAATAATTCAATGAATTAGTTTTCTTTTGCTTTTTATTTTTACAGATTTTTTTTATTCTCTATATTTAGAATGTAAAATAATTGGAAGTAATTGTTTTTACGTGGTTTTATTATTCTCTTTTATTGAATAGGTTTTTCTTTTTTCTATTTATATAGCGGTCAACCAACCAACCAACAGGAAGATGCTTTTTGTCCCATCGTATAATCATATGTCTGAGTAGGTTTATGCTAGGAAGCAGCTGAATAATGGATTACTAAGTAAGGTTATTAGACAATGAAGCTGAATAATCATTGTTTAAAAAATAACAAAGAATAGAATTATTCGAATTATATCTGTGACCATGTTTTTGCACAATATAATCTTTTTTTTTATTAATCTTTATAATCTGTGACCTTATTTACTAAAGATATATTTACACACATGCAATAGAGAATTTTGAAGTAGAGTAATGATTCAAATATAATCTATACATACGGTATTACATTTTTTATTGTCACATTATTTATCCTCATTTATTAAATTTGAATCTTTTTTTTTCACCCTTCCTTTGATTTTATGTCTTATAAGCTGTGTATGAAAATTATTATTTAACTATTAAATAATCTGGTCCAGAAAATGAGAAATGTTGATCAAAACAAACAACTTTAAGAGTTACAGGATAATTATGTTTTATAAAATAATAATGATGAGATCAAAATCTATTTATAAATAGGATAATACTACAAACCATTCCTAAAGTTTAGCTTATTATCATTCGAAAAGCTTTTTATGCGAATATATTATTATGGTCCCTAACGTTTGCATTTTAATATCAGTCAAGTTAATGTAACGGATTCTGTTAACTTTAAAATTAACAGATCAGATAAAAAGTCTATTATGCCCTTATTATGTATAATTACTCTCTCTCTCTATTTCCTTTCTTCATTCTCTCCACCCATGTCTTCTCCTCTCTATTCGAAACCCATAGACCAATGGCTCTCCATTTGCTTGAATACGGCTCGCCGACGCTATTGGGTTTAGATCCCAGTTTTTGGGATCAACTTGGCGAAGGAGATGGAGCGACTGGGCAAGATGGGAAGTTGTAGTCGAAGAACTACACAGATGATGAGGATCGGTGGACGGAATCGATGTGCATGGCCATAGTGGCAGTCTAGAGGCTAAGGCAAGTGGGAGAGGTGGGCAGCTGCAAACATGGGGGAGGAGGAGCTATAATCGGGCGGTTTTAGAAGGAGAACTACACGGATGTGAGGCTCGATGGACGGAATGGGCGTGCGTAGCCATAGTGGCAGTTGTAAAGGCTGAGGCGAGTGGGAGAGGTGGGTAGGTGCGAAAAAGGTGGAGGAGGAGCAGTAGCTGACGGCCAGATCTTGAGAATTTTATGGTTCTGGTGGTCAGATTTTGGGTCTTTTGGTTCGCTGCCTACCTGCTTAATTTTGATCGATATTTGAAAAAAAAAAGGGAAAAAAAGAAATTCTTTTGTAATTCATCTTTGTATTTATTTGTTATTTGGTATTTTTGTCCTCTTCGCTTAATTCTTTTACACAACTTGGTCTGAATTGTACTAACATGCAAAATTATTGCTACAATTTGGATAGAGTTTGTAAATTGAAGAGTGCAGTGAAGAGGTTGACTGCTTATGTTCTATCTTCTGTTTTTTAAAGTAATTTCCATTATTCTATTAAATCTTTTCTACTTATATTTCTTTTTAATTTAGTATTCAATTGCAATTTATAATCATCAGTAGTGATTTGTTGTGGAGTTGGAGGATATGAATACAACGAAGATAGAACATTATTGGAAAATTTCATCCATAATATGAGGATTCTTTTGGTATTGATTCAAATTACACGTTGAAAAGTTACTGGAGGTTATACAACATTCATTTAATTTTAGTTTTCATTTTATCAGATAAAAAAATAATGGATGATATACTGTTATGAATTTTCTTTTTTGCCCTCAACTGTTAGTTTAGAAATTAACGGAATCTGTCACTTGAACCATAATGATATTAAAATATAAACGTTAGGGATCGTGATGATATATTCGCATAAGAGTAGGGATGGCAAAATCCGGGTGCGGGTGTGGGTTTTGCGTTTCCGCACCCGCACCCGGATTTTGTTCCTTATCCCCGGTCCACGAAAAAATCCGGGTTTTTCCGGGTGCGGGTATTTGCGGGTTTTAAGATTACCGCACCCGCACCCGCACCGCACCCGGAAAAAAAACCCGGATTTTCCCGGATTTTTTTTCCACTTTTATCTTTACCCGGATTTCCCCAGATTTTTTCCTACTTTTTTCTTAATTTTTTTAAGAATTATGCGGGTGCGGTGCGGGTGCGGGGATCATTAGCAATACCGCACCCGCACTTTTTTTTTTAACTTTTCCCGCACCCGATTTTAAAACCCGGATAATCCGGGTTTTTTTCACCCGGATTTTTCGGGAAAAATCCGGATACCTGGATTATTCGGATTTTTTTGCCATCCTTACATAAGAGGCTTTTCATGTGATAATAAGCTAAACTTTAGGAGGATTTATGATATTATCCCATTTATAAATTTATAGAAGTTGATGATTCCATTGTCCCCCACCATGTTAATGATATATTATTTGTTGTCCCGCTTCTATAGCATCTTGTCAGGTCCATCTAATTAATTGGTGAAATATCTAAATAATCGAGTTTGTTACCCTCCAATACCTTATCCCAAATAAATTTCCATCTTAAGGAGCAATATATCAAGTGAGATGTCATTTTTACATACATAGATAACATGGGATTAATATATTGAATAGTAATATAATGTTACAAAGTGATTCATTATTTGCATGAAAATGTGGGTATATTTTAAAAAGAGTAATATTGATCTGAAGCAAGATTTACTATAATAAATATTTGTAAAACATAGATGAACAAATTAGTAATGCTACTTAAGTTTGTCTACAAATTGATTCTAGATTTGGTACTGAAGAATTGGAAGAAGAGGAATCGAAAGTGAAGAGGAGCGACAATGAAGAATAACCAAAAAAAAATGCCATTTCATTTATATATATATATTTCATATATGCACATATTTTTTAAAATTTAGATTAAGAATATTTTGGTAATTATGAATCAATACATCCACCTTTAGAACAAAAAAAGATTAAAACAAAAATTTTAGCAACTCCATTTAAAAAATGATATAATAAACCAGATAATAAAACTGTAACTTTAGGAGATATTAAAAAAGTTTATGAACAAAATAATTTTCATAATCAATTATTATATACTGTGTCCAAATAAGTAACAAGAATAGAAGATCAAATAGATAATATTAAATTAAAACAACCCATAACATTTTCCCAAGATATATCATCACCATTATTTAAAACAGTTCAAACAAATAATTCACCAGTAAGACTTCTTAAAGTAGATTTAATTGATCAAATTAATCAAAAACTTAAAATATTACCAAGTACCTCTAATAATATTAATATCATAGATCAAAATCAACAAATTGATAATCAATCAATTATGACATCTGAAGATATTGATAAAATAAATAAAATAACTAAAAAGAATAAATGGAAACAAGCCCCTACAAGAGCATATTATCCAAGGCCTACTCCACCAGATTTAATGTATGAAGAAAGAAAACAATTTATTTCTAATAGATATTCAGGAGATTCAATCTATGAATGGAATATAGATGGAAAATCAGAATATGAAATAATGAATACTTTACAAGAAATGGGTATGGCA
Source organism: Boswellia sacra (assembly GCA_013180625.2). Lineage (NCBI taxonomy): Eukaryota > Viridiplantae > Streptophyta > Magnoliopsida > Sapindales > Burseraceae > Boswellia > Boswellia sacra. The sequence goes on from SNVD02003949.1 coordinate 19,068, forward strand.
TCTACTGTATATAAAGCTTATAAAACAACTGAGCATGAAACAGCTAAACTATTAGTAGCAAGATTTACAGGATCTTTAAAATATTGGTGGGATAATTGTGTAGGATTTAATAATCAACAAATTATACTCAATCATGTAGAAAAAGTCCAAGTAGAAGATGAAGATGGATTTACAACTATGCAAGAAATTCAAAATGCTGTAGAAGTATTAATATATACAATTTCAATGCATTATATAGGAAATCCTAAAGAAGAATTAGCCAGTTCAAAAATAATTTTAACAAATCTTAGATGTCCAACCTTAGGAGATTTTAGATGGTATAAAGATGTATTTTTAACAAATATATTCAAAAGAAATGATTGTAATCAATCTTTCTAGAAAGAAAGATTTATTTCAGGATTACCCAAATTCTTTTCTGAAAAAATAATCAATAAATTAACTGAAATAACAGGAGGAAGTGCAATTCCTTGGGATACTATAACATATGGACAATTATTTACTTTTATTAAAAAAGAAGGTTTAGCAATATGTCAAGAACAAAAAGAAAAAAGAAAAGTAGAAAGTTTTGGTAAAACTATGGGATCATTTTGTGAACAATATGGTTATGAAAATCTTAAACCACCATCATATTCAACGAAATATAAGAAAAAATCAAAAAAAATTTATAAAAATCAATTTGATAATCAATATTATAAGAAAAATAAGAAAAAATGTAAACCTAAGAAGAATTATTCACAGAAACAATTAGTATGCTGGAATTGTAGACAATCAGGACATACGGCAAAACAATGTAAAAAGAAAAACAAAGTTAATGAACTTTTAAATGATCAAGATGAATTAGAAAATAAAATTAATAAATTATTATTTAGTGAACAATCTAGTTAAGAATCTAGAACGGATAGTAGTGAAGAAAATATTTTAGATATTCAAGATACTAATACTACTTCAGATAGTAATGAATCTTTAAGTTGTGTAGAAGGAATATTCAAGATACTAATACTACTTCAGATGCATTAGAGAAGGCCTTATTCCAACAAAATATTATGAAAAAACTTCTGAAAAATTAAGAGGTGCAAATGGAATGAATCTAGAAATTAATTATAAATTATCAAAAGTTAAAATACGTAATCAATGTTAATGTTTTAAAACAACATTTATATTAGTAAAAAATCTCAGTCAAAATATCATTTTAGATACACCATTCTTAACACAAATATATCCGTTTAAAGTTGATAGTCAAGGAATCCATACAGAAATAATGGGGACAAAAATAAGTTTTAAGTTTTTATCATCAATAGATACCAGAGAGATTCACCAATTACAAAAAAATATAATAACTAAACAAATAAATTTAATAATTAATAAACAAAATCATATTAATTATCTTCAAAAAGAAATTAAATATAAAAGAATTGAAGAACAATGAGAAAAGTCTAATATTAAAGATAACATAGAAGAAATAGAAAATAAATTTAAAAAGAAGTATGTTCAGATTTGCCTAATCAATTTTGGGATAGAAAAAAAACATATAGTTACTTTACCATATATTAAAGAATTTAATGAAAAACAAATCCCAACAAAATTTAGACCAATACAAATAAATCAAGAATTATTACAACATTGCCAAGAAGAAATAAAAAATTAATAAGAGAATCAAAATCACCTTGGAGTTGTGCAGCATTTTATGTTAATAAAAAACCTGAAATTGAAAGAGGAGTTCCAAGATTAGTAATTAATTACAAACCTTTAAACAAAGTTTCACAATGGATTAGATATCTTATTCCTAATAAAAGAGATTTAATTAAAAGACTTTATGATGCAATATTATTTTCAAAATTTGATATGAAAAGTGGGTTTTGGCAAGTTCAAATTGCTGAACAAGATAAATATAAAACAGCTTTTACAGTGCCATTTGGTCATTATGAATGGAATGTAATGCCATTTGGATTAAAAAATACTACATCTGAATTTCAACATATAACAAATAATATATTCAATCCTTATACAAAATTTATTATTGTTTATATAGATGATATATTAGTTTTTTCTGAAGCCATAGAACAACATTTTAAGCATTTAAAAACATTATTTTATATAATAAAGAAAAATGGTTTAGTATTTTATGCCTCTAAAATGAAATTGTTTCAAACTAAAATAAAATTTTTAGGCTATGATATATATCAAGGAACGATAAAACCTGTTCAAAGATCAATAGAATTTGCTGATAAATTTTCTGATGAAATTAAAGATAAAAATCAATTACAAAGATTTTTAGGATCTTTAAATTATGTTTTAGATTTCTTTCCAAATCTTGGAAAATTATGTAAGCCTTTATATCAAAGAATTACAAAAAATCATTTACCTTGGACAGAAGAACATACTAAAATAATCAAAATTTTAAAAGAAAAGGTCAAAACACTTCCTTGTTTAGGGATTCCCCATCCTGATGCTTTATGATAATAGAAATAGATACCTCTGAAATAGGATATGGAGGTATACTTAAGCAAAAATTTCCAGAAGCAAGCAAAGAAGAATTAGTTAGATACCATTTAGGATTATGACTCAATTCACAAAAGAATTATTCAACTATTAAAAAAGAAATTTTATCAATTGTTTTATGCATTACTAAATTTCAAGATGATTTATTCAATAAAACATTTTTACTCCGTATTGATTGTAAATCAGCAAAAGAAATTTTAAAAAAAGATGTTAAAAATTTAGTTTCTAAACAAATTTTTGCAAGATGGCAAGCAATTTTATCTGTGTTTGATTTTGAAATTGAATTTAGCAAAGGTGAAGATACTTCTCTTCTAGATTTTTTAACAAGAGAATTTTTACAGGACAAAATCAAAGAGTGAAATACTTGGTGAGGAGAGTCAAAATGTCAAACAAAAAAAATTATGAAGGTCAGTGACTATGTCATGGCTAAAACAAATCAAACTATTCAAGTTGCAAGTGTGGGCAAAGTCCTCATTGCAAACACCTATTCAGCTCTAGCTGAATATCCTTCATTGTCGTTTTCTCAAGCAGTAACTAGGTCATCTACCCAAACCAATACTCAAATAGTTACTGGGTCATCTACCCAGATGGGTTCATCCACTCAAAAGTCTAATTATATAACCAAAAGTCAGCGTCAACATCTTCAAGTTACTCAATATACCAAGTCAGTTCCCTTAGCAGAATTAAAATCCCTTACTCAAAGACTATTCCTTCCAGATTGTCAATATATTACTGATAATCCACAGAAAATCGTCAATTCTATGAATTAATTCTAGTTGATACAGATAGTGTAGAATTAGTTCATCACAAAGACCCAAGAAATCTTGACCAAATATCTTACTCAACTCGTAAAATTAAGAAAGTAAAAACCCCTCGAGAATTTGGTACTCAATCCATTTGGACCAATGTTTCGTTTTCAATTCCCTACGAACCAAATGGTTACAATTATATTCTTGAACTAGAAGCTTGATCACTTTTATTTTGAGATTCAAGTATAGTTAATCTCGTTTGAATTTGAAGTTGTTCTAATTGTTGATTTTGAATTTCTTTTTGAATTTCTTTTATTTGTTCTTTTAAATTTCTAATTTCTTGTTGTAATTCTCCTGTAGTAACTTGTTTGAATAGAGTTTGTGAAGGGTATTTATCCCATATTTTATTTAAACTAAATTTTTCTTCTATGTTATCTTTAATATTAGACTTTTCTAATTGTTCTTCAATTCTTTTATATTTAATTTCTTTTTGAAGATTCTATCATGGTTCTTAGAATGGTGGTACTATCTAAGACCCAATCCATCAATATATCTAGACCAAATTAATTAATTATCTTTTCCTTACTATAAAAAACATTCTACTCCAGACTAACCTTATGTTCAACAAATCAGTTTTCACAATGATTTTCAAATCCTTGGATTTTATCATGGTCATATAATATTGAACCCTATTATTCAAATTGTTATTTGTCTCTAGTTCGAGAATTTCAAATTAAGTGATAGGATAAGTATGATATTTCAAGATGTTCAGCCCAAAGTATTTAAAATTGGCCCAAGTCAGGGAAGAAGCCTATTCAAGCACCGTCCAAGTCCAAAGAAATTGCAATCAAGCCCAATACTCCATCTAAAGTGGAAATCCAAGCCCAAGTCCGAGAAAAATCAACATCATAAAAAAGTTCCAAAAAGAAGAAGTCAAAAAATGAACAGCTCAAGCAATTAATGGCTACAATAATTCAACAAATATTAGACAGCTCATTAGACACTAATTCAGAAAATCCATATCAAGATCCATATGGTGGGCCATTTTCTCAAGACCCCTTTGATTAATAAAGGGATAAATACAAGCATATCGTCCAGAAGATCGATGGAAAAGCAAGCCACTCAATTATTCAAACTGCCGCGTTCATTCAAACTTATCAAAAACAGTATAAAGAATGAATTATTATGTTTATCATATTGTCTTTAGTCAAAAAGAAAATAGTATGTAATAATTATTATGGACTTGAAATGGTTTCATATCCAAGTATCATGGCTATATAAGCATTCTTGTAATTCAAAAGAGGGCGTCGGCTGATAGAACCAGCTAAGTCCTTCCTTATCTTATATTTTCAACTCTTTCAATAAAATTAGTTTTATTCATCTCTTTCTCTAATCTGTAATTTTATTCTGTTTCCAGCATCTATCATTTTACTTCTATCAAAACAAGTAAGTCATATTCTCATTCATTTACATTATTTTAATCTTGTTTCAATTTATTTGCATATTTTGCATCTGTATTTGGATCCTGTTCCAATTTGGTATCAGAGCCATGACTAGAAGTAGATTTCCTACTGAAAAACATTTAATTAGACAACAAATTAAAGTTCGTAGAATTCAACTTCAGATTTGGAAAAAATACTTAGATCCTAGTAGGTATAATAATTTAGAAGAATCAGAAAAAATAAATCTTCAAAATCTTTTAGATTCTATAAAAGATCATATTAATGAATTACAATTAGAATATTATTTATTAAATAATAGAGGAAGAATTTAGAGAAAATTCTAATTTTAGATTTCATTTGAAGGTTGTTAGTAACGTAGAATTTTAGTAGACAAAATTCTAAGTATAAAGAAGGGTAGCAGTGAGAGCTGTGTATACGTTGGCAAGCCAGGTGTTTCCGGTAGCTAGAGGTGAAAGAGCGTAAAGCCATTGGTAAGCCTAGGTGTTCTCATAGCCATCCTGTCCTAAGAAAATTGTATACTAGAATTTGAAATTACTGATAATTTGAAAATGGCGTCTACAGTTAGAAAATATCTAAATTCTAAATCCAGAAAAAATTTGAAAATAATTAGCTCAAGAGAAATAATGATAAGGATTACTAATATTAAACAAAGTTTAAATAAAAATGCATTGCCAAGCATTCCACCAAATAGTATATATGAAATAGGAACATTTGATTTTAAAACTGCTTATTCGATAAAAGAACATGAAGAAACTTTAACTTTACAAAATGAATTTGAAGAAATAAGATTATTAAGTCAATTAGCAACAGAAAATTATAAACAAAAGGGATTTAATTATATACATTTTGGACTAATACAAATATCTATTAAACCATTATCAAAACTTGGAATAGATTCTCCTGTATCAATGTTATTAAGAGACAAAACACTATTAAAATTTCAAGACTCATTATTAAAATTTCAAGACAAAACCTCTGTAATGATGCTATTTATTTTAATTGTGCTCCAAATTTCCAAGTAAGTCTACACGATCAAATAATATTAGATACATTAGTTTTAAATATACATTTACCAGAATCAATTTTTACACAAAATAGACATGGATATTTATTATTTTATAGAATATATTTTAAACATACTAGTTCAGAGTTTAATCCAAGATGTAGATTATAAGATACTAGAGGAGAAACTACAATATTAATGGTAGAAACAGAAGAAAATACTCCAACATCAACCTATACTCCAAAATTATTAAAATGGAATGAAATCACTATACTAGAAGTATGGATAATAGATAACCCATTACCACCCAGAAATATAGCCTAAAAAGAAATAGCACAAATTAGTCAAAATCTAGAAGGGAAAATATTATTAAGATTTAATTCTTTAAGAATAGGAGAAACATCATCAAGCTATTCTGATATAAAATATGCTAGGAGTTCATTTTCCTTACCAAAATCTCATGGTTTTAATATTAAGAGTACACAAGCAAGTGAAATAAATAATAATTTTAATTATTCAGTAAATTATACAATACCTATAGCTGAACCAGTTAACCAATTACCACTTATGTCACCTACACAATCAGATTTTCAAACTATTAATACTATTCAACAAGAAGAATTTGAAATAAATAAAGAATATTTAAGAAAAGAATTTTTACAAGAAGAAAATAATTTTAAAAGAAAATGGTATTTTAATATATTTACAAAACAAAAAACTGAAGAAATCAAAGAGGAATGGTACAATGAAATGAAAAATTTTAAAATTAATATTCCTTTCTTCATATGGTTCAATACGTATGCATCAAAACATAACATTAAGTTACCTTATGAAAGTCAACATATCAATGTTCAAACAAATGAATTAAAAAATGGGAAACTACACAACATGGAATAATTCAATCAATATATCCACCTTCAGAACAAATAAAGATTAAAACAAATAAAACAGAAATTTTAGCAACTCCATTTAAAAAATGATCTAATAAACCAGATAATGAAACTGCAACTTTAGGAGATATTAAAAAAGTTTATGAACAAAATAATTTCCATAATCAATTATTACATACTGTGTCCAAACAAGTAACAAGAATAGAAGATCAAATCGATAATATTAAATTAAAACAACTCGTAACATTTCCCCAAGATATATCACCACCATTATTTAAAACAGTTCAAACAAATAATTTACCAGTAAGACTTCTTAAAGTAGATTTAATTGATCAAATTAATCAAAAACTTAAAATATTACCAAGTACCTCTAATAATATTAATATCATAGATCAAAATCAATAAATTGATAATCAATCAATTATGACATCTGAAGATATTGATGAAATAAATAAAATAACTAAAAAGAATAAATGGAAACAAGCCTCTACAAGAGCATATTATCCAAGACCTACTCCACCAGATTTAATGTATGAAGAAAGAAAACAATTTATTTCTAATAGATATTCAGGAGATTCAATCTATGAATGGAATATAGATGGAAAATCAGAATATGAAATAATGAATACTTTACAAGAAATGGGTATAGCATCTACTGCATATAAAGATTATAAAACAACTGATCATGAAACAGATAAACTATTAGTAGCAGGATTTACAGGATCTTTAAAATATTGGTGGGATAATTGTGTAGGATTTAATAATCAACAAATTATGCTCAATCATGTAGAAAAAGTCCAAGTAGAACATGAAGGTGGATTTACAACTATGCAAGAAATTCAAAATGTTGTAGAAGTATTAATATAGATAATTTCAATGCATTTTATTGGAAATCCTAAAGAAAAATTAGCTAGTTCAAAAATAATTTTAACAAATCTTAGATGTCCAACCTTGGGAGATTTTAGATGGTATAAAGATGTATTTTTAACAAATATATTCAAAAGAAATGATTGTAATCAATCTTTCTGGAAAGAGAGATTTATTTCAGGATTACTCAAATTCTTTTCTGAAAAATAATCAATAAATTAACTGAAATAACAGGAGGAAGTGCATTTCCTTGGGATACTATAACATATGGACAATTATTTGCTTTTATTAAAAAAGAAGGTTTAGTAATATGTCAAGAACAAAAAGAAAAAAGAAAAGTAGAAAGTTTTGGTAAAACTATGGGATTATTTTGTGAACAATAAGGTTATGAAAATCTTAAACCACCATCATATTCAACGAAATATAAGAAAAAATCAAAGAAATTTTATAAAAATCAATTTGATAATCAGTATTATAAGAAAAATAAGAAAAAAATATAAACCTAAGAAGAATTATTCACAGAAACAATTAGTATGCTGAAATTGTAGACAACCAGGACATACGGCAAAACAATGTAAAAAGAAAAACAAAGTTAATAAACTTTTAAATGATCAAGATGAATTAAAAAATAAAATTACTAAATTATTATTTAGTAAATAATCTAGTCTAGAATCTAGAACGGATAGTAGTGGAGAAAATATTTTAGATATTCAAGATACTGATACTATTTCAGATAGTAATGAATCTTTAAGTTGTACAGAAGGAATATCCAATTGTAAACAAATTAACGTAATCACTAAAAATATGGATAAACAATTTTTATTACATATTATTGATAAAATTGAAGACCCTACAAAAAAAAAAGAGAATATTTAATGAGATTAAAAGAAATTTTAGAGCAAGAAAGTAAGATTAAAACTCCAGATATATTTAGTTTAAATAAAATATGGGATAAATACCCTTCACAAATTCTATTCAAACAAGTTACTACAGGAGAATTACAACAAGAAATTAGAAATTTAAAAGAACAAATAAAAAAATTCAAAAAGAAATTCAATATCAACAATTAGAACAACTTCAAACTCAAACGAGATTAGCTATACTTGAATCTCAAAATAAAAGTGATCAAGCTTCTAGTTCAAGAATAGAAGAGGATTATGTATAAATAGTAGACAAAATTAATTATCAAAAGTGGTATATAGGAATATTATTACATATAGACAACTTTTTTACAAATAGAAGCAATTGCTTTAGTAGATTCAGGAGCTGATCAAAATTGCATTAGAAAATGCCTTATTCCAACAAAATATTATGAAAAAACTTCTGAAAAATTAAGAGGTGCAAATGGAATGAATCTAGAAATTAATTATAACTTATCAAAAGTTAAAATATATAATCAAGGTTATTGTTTTAAACAATGAAAAATAACAAAAAAAAGCCATTTCATTTATAAATATATATTTTATATATGCACATATTTTTTTAAAATTTAGATTAAGAATATTTTGGTAATTATGATAGAATTAGATGAAAAAATGATATTATCTAACCGTGCAACTAATAGAAGGGAAGTTTATGATATGTTTCTCAAAACATAAGAATTAAATTTATACAAAAGCATAAAATATTTATCCTAAGAATAACAAAATAATAGAAGAAAAGTCTATGATTCGTGCAAATAATTTTGTTAAAGATAGGGGCGTCCACAACATTAACCCAAACTTTTATGCATAAACGGCACTTTTGTTCTGCGGCTTAGTACGGGATAGGATAGTATTAAACTGTCATTTTGCACATAACCCATTCTTGGGATTTTTTTTTACTGTGCAGGATTGGATATTGAGCATTACTTCACGGGTTCAATTTTAATTTAACCCCTGTTCAACCATGGTTAACGTCAGAAAACGGAGGGCAGAGAGCTGAGCTCTCTTTAAATCAAAGGTAATTTAAATTAAATTAAATTCTATTAAAATAATTAAGTATTAAAAATTTATAAAAATTATTTTATTAAATATTATGTATAACAATAATTAATAAATTTTAATATGACATATTAATGTTTAATTTACTTTAATTTTTAATTAATAAAATATTTTCATTTATTTTTTGTAATTTAAAAAATCTAAAATTTTATTAAGATAATAATCTTATTTTTTAATTATTTATAGCGATTTAACTAAATATAATGTAATAACTTAAATTTATTATCATACAATTTCATGTGGTTAAACATTAAATCAGATAATCACACCTAGTGCAATATAATCTTAAAAAGTCAATCCTATTCAATACAATAGATCAAACAAAACCAAGGATGGCTTTTAATTTGTCCAGAAGCAAATATTAAATGAAAAGAGGCTGAATGGTGGCTTCCTAAATAATTAATCCCAAAAATAAGATTATTTTAGTTGACTGGAAAAATAGGATTATTTTGGTTGACCGCAAGAGCATCATAATATTTTATATTGATGTTATGTCTGGCTGTCATTTGGATAAAATACAAGTTCTATCATAATGATGATGAAATAAAGTAGTAGATTTCACGTCAACATGAACCCTAGTTCTCTTAATTAATCGTTTAGTGAGTTTACAAAATTAAATATTTGCACAAAGTGGGGAAAAATTAAAATATAGTAATAATACGCATACGTAAAACTTATTTAAATACATTTATGTGTAATTCTATAATTGTTATAATTTGTTAAAATTTATAGCTCGTCGCGTTATTGAACGGGTACATGCCATTTGTGGTAAGATTCTTTCTGCTATAACATGTTGTTTTATTAGCATATAAAAGACACAAATAAATAACCAACGTAACAAACATACTAATAGAGCTCGTTCTACTGATAACATGTCATAATTTAATAAAATAATAATATTAAAATGTAAAAGCAAAACTTGAAAGTAGAAACGCAAGCAAAGTGGAGAAAAAATGGAGAATTTATTGGAATCGGCTCAAGGCCGAAAATCATCTTACAATTACATATGAGGGGGTATTTATAGAAATGGAAAACCGCCACAAGCCTTTATATTTTTTAATCTAGCTTGCCCACTACATCAAATGAGGAGTTGCCAAACCTTTAGCCAATTAAATTGCACCAAAATTGAGCCAATTGGAGTTTACTTTGTACACATCCAATAAGAGCCAGCCACCTAAATATACATGCATCTTATATTTGATGCCAAGTGATGGAAAATCGACCAATTAAGTTTACAGCGGATATGATATTGTAAGCATTGTTTTAGTTTGTTAGGTAAACAAGTGGTTACTGTTTGCGTGTCGATGGCATAAATGAGTTGTCATAGGAAGAAGCTTAATGGGGGCTTCCCATGGTTACATAACATTTATAATAATTAACGACCAAAACTAATTAATTGTTCTAATAAGTACTGATTGAGTTTAATAATTAGCAACAACCGTTTAGTCAACACCTACAGCAATAATCAAGCTTTATGTCCTCAAGTTCGCCCTCCTTTTTACTATTAAGCTGATTAATTATTAAATGGATCCCTCTCAAATACTATTACATGCACTTTGCCAAAGTTTGAAGAGCATAAGTTTAGAGAATTCAATATTTCCCTAAATGATGAAGTGAATATATCATTAAAAAGACTTATTAAAACATATATTAGACCAAGTAGACATCTCACAAACTAACATGATAACAAGTCCAACGCAGAGGAAGATTCACAAGCACCCACTTGAATCAAAACACAACAAGAAAAAATAAAAGAAGAAATCTCAGATACAACAAGATTCGACACAGTCGAAGCAAAGATTTGAGAAAAGCAAAAATCTTTTTAACAAATACAACAAGATGATGAGCTCATGCATGACATGCATGAGTTCTAGAATTCTGCTGAGCTCATGCATGACATGCATGGCTTCCAGAATCCCTCCCATGTGAATGCATTGAAAGTCAAAGGTAGGTGGCCAAATTTAATTTGAATTTGTGTGCAGAATTTTTCCTATAAATATGGGACGAATTCTGCCTTGTTTATGCATCAGAGAGATTCCAGAGAGAGTCCAGGTTCCAGAACCAGAGAGTTCTGAGAGTGTGAGAGAGCCAGGAGAGCTCCAGAATTAGTTTAGGGGAGTTTTTTTATGTAAATCTTGTAATACAATTTTCTCTATTAATACAAGTTAATTTTCTCCCAAACTCTGTTCCGACTTTGCATCGCATCCCCAACAAGTGGTATCAGAGCCTCGTTGAGCTCCTGGAACGTCAGAACAGAGATAAAAAATTCAGAGAAAATCTGTCCCCGTTTCTGGAAATTTCAAATTTTCGGAAAGTATTCAAAATTCGAATTTGAAGTGTTCTATGTGTTCGTGAGATCAAGCTGAGCATTCTGCAATTTTCCGGCGACCGATCCGACGTCCAGAGAGGCCGCACGTGCCGCACGCGCCACCGACCTGGTCTGCGAGTGGGCGTCACTCGCCCCACGCGCTGCACGCGCGTCTCAAGGAAGACGACGACCACGTCAGCGCCGCGTCATCAGCCACGTCAGCGAACTTTTTGCCACGTCAGCAGGCCACGTCAGCAGGCCACGTCAGCACTGTGAACCCCATTTGCCATGTCAGCAAATTGTTGGAAAATTTTATTTTGGCCCCTGTATTTCCGGGTAATAACATTTTGACCCCCTTAGTTTATGAAATTTACATTTCAGTCCCTAGAAAATATCAGTTTGGCCCCTGTAGTTCTGGTGAATGACATTGTGCCCCCTTTAGTTTCTGAAATTTCAGTTTAGCCCTTAAGAAATTTCAGTTTAGTCCTTAAAGTTTCCAAGCTTAGTATTTATTGTATAAAAAGAATTTTTGAGCCCCAGAAGAGGCTATTCCACCTAATTTGACCGTTCCGGACGTAACGGTAGGCTCGGTTTTTTGAAATTCAATTTTCATTTTAGTGAATTAATTATTCTAAAATGGAAGAATCATCCGGAGCCATGATTAAATTGACTGCTACCAATTACACACTATGGAGGCCCAGGATGGAGGATCTCCTTAGTTGTAAGGATCTATATGACCCTATAGAATTTGAAGGGCAGAGACCTGAGACAGAAAAAGAGGCAGAGTGGAAGAAAATTAACAGAAAATGCATCGGTCAGATCAGACAATGGATCGATCATAGTGTCTTCCACCATGTAGCCAAAGAAACAGATGCATATACTCTATGGAAAAAATTAGAGAGTATGTATCAAACCAAGTCAGCACGGAACAAAGCCATCCTGATGAGACGGCTTGTGAACCTGAAGTTGCGAAGCGGAACTCCTGTAGCAGAACATACAAGTGAGTTCCAGAACTTGGTGAATCAGTTGACAGCAGTCGAGTTACAGCTTGGAGACGAAGAACAAGCATTTCTACTTCTTAGTTCCCTTCCAGATTCATGGGAGACGTTAGTGGTCTCCATCAGTAATTCAGCACCCGGAGGCAAACTTACCCTATCAATGGTTAAGGATGCCTTGATGAACGAGGAGGCGAGAAGAAAAGATGCAGGCACCAATCAAGATGAAGCCTACATCATGGAGAATCGGGGAAGACAGTCTCGAGGTGAAGACTGGAGAAGAGGTAGAAGCAAAAGCAGAGGCAGATCAAGGGGCAAGTCATCAGATGGGCGGAGACCCACATACAAATGCTATCACTGTGGCAAAGAGGGTCATATGAAGAGAAATTGTCGCAGTCTACAGAAGCAGAACCAGGAGAGTTCACAAGCACAAAGTAGCGAAGAGCCACGAGTCACATTTATAGAAGATGTGACCATCTGTGCAGAAGAGACGTGCTTCCACACAGCAGACCAAGGAGTAGAATGGGTAATTGACACAGCAGCTTCCTGCCACGTCACTCCTTGCAGAGAGATCTTCACCACGTACAAAGCAGGAGACTTTGGGATAGTGAAGATGGGAAACAACAGCACCGCCAAAATCATAGGAATTGGTGATATTCAATTCCAAACGAACGTCGGATGCAAAATAACTTTGAAGGACGTTCGTCATGTGCCAGATCTTCGACTCAACTTGCTCTCGGTAAAAGCCTTTAATCAGCAAGGCTATGAGAGTTGCTTCACCAATGGTACATGGAAGATGTTGAAAGGGGTCATGGTGGTTGCTCGAGGTAAATTATGTGACAATCTTTACAGGACCCATGTAAAAATAAACGGAGAGAGCCTTCATGTAGCAGAGCACATGGTACCTCTAGATTTGTGGCATAAAAGGCTCGGTCACATGGGTGAGAAGGGTTTATCAACCCTTCAGAAAAAGAAGCTGATCACTGTTTCCAAGGATGCAGCGTCTCATCCTTGCGACTATTGTTTGTACGGGAAACAACGGAGGGTGTCATTCAGCTCCTCATCAGTGAAGAAATCAAAGCTGTTGGAGCTAGTACACAGTGATGTATGCGGACCTCTCGAAGTCGAGTCCTTAGGCGGCAAAAGGTATTTCTTGACCTTTATTGATGATGCATCTCGGAAAGTGTGGGTGTATTTCCTCAGGACGAAGGATGAAGTTCTGGAGAAGTTCAAAGAGTTTCACGCCATGGTAGAACGTGAAACGGGTAAGAAATTAAAATGCCTTCGATCAGATAACGGAGGCGAGTATACCTCCAGAGAGTTCAATGCCTACTGTCGAAGATATGGCATTCGACATGAAAGAACAGTCCCACGCACACCACAACACAATGGAGTGGCCGAGAGGATGAATCGAACCATCATGGAACGAGTCAGAAGCATGCTCAGATTGGCTAAGTTACCCAAGCCATTCTGGGGGGAGGCAGTTCGCACCGCCTGTTACTTAATCAACAGAGCACCATCGGCACCACTGAACTTCGAGATTCCAGAAAAGGTATGGTCTAATAAAAAGCCCTCCAATAATCATTTGAAAGTGTTTGGTTGTTTACCCTTCGTACATGTATCCAAGGAGCTCAGACAGAAGCTCGATGCAAGAACTGGTCCATGTATCTTCATCGGTTATGGAGATGAAGAATTCGGATACAGATTATGGGATCCCAAAGAAAAGAAAGTCATCCGGAGTAGAGATGTCGTATTTCACGAAGACCAAACATATGAAGACGCTGAAAAGACAACAATATCTAAAAATCCCACTAGCAGTGCCCCAGATATTGTTGCAGATTCTACCCCAACACCAAATGCTACAGGAAATGATGAGGTACCAGAAGAAGTTCCAGAAGCAGATCAGGAGGAAGAAAATGAAGAGATTACTGAGCCGGGGGAGCCACAATCACCTATAGAAGCTGCTGTACCTCCTGGAAATGAAGAACCTCAGCTACGACGATCTGAGCGAGGTCGGATTCCGTCGAGGAGATATCTGGAATCAGAGTACACACTGCTTACTGATGAGGGGGAGCCAGAAAGCTTTCATGAAGCTTTATCTCATCCAGACAAAGAACGATGGCTGCATGCAATGCGAGATGAGATGAATTCTCTTGAGAAGAACAAAACTTATGAACTGGTCGAGCTCCCAGATGGAAAGAAGGCACTAAAGAACAAGTGGGTATTCAAGCTCAAGAAAGATGGAACAGGAAAGGTGATGAAGCATAAAGCCCGATTGGTGGTAAAAGGATTCCTTCAGAAGAAAGGAATTGACTTTGACGAGATTTTTTCACCGGTAGTAAAAATGTCCTTAATCCGCGTCATCCTCAGATTGACAGCAAGTCTTGATTTGGAGCTTGAACAGATGGATGTGAAGACAACATTTTTTCATGGAGACTTGCATGAAGAAATCTACATGGAGCAGCCAGAAGGGTTCGAGGTTCAAGAAAAAGAACACCTCGTGTGCAAGCTCAAAAAGAGCTTGTATGGCCTCAAACAAGCACCAAGGCAATGGTACAAGAAGTTTGACTCCTTCATGGTGAGTCATGGGTACAAAAGAACCGCTGTAGACCAATGCGTCTACTTTCAGAAACTTCCAGATGGAGACTTTGTTGCACTCATGCTCTATGTGGACGACATGTTGATCGTCGGCAAGGATGCAACAAAAATAAAGCAGCTAAAGAAGGAACTTTCAAAAACCTTCAATATGAAGGACTTGGGACCAGCTCAGCAAATCTTGGGGATGCACATTCGTCGAGACAGGAAACAAAAGAAATTATGGCTGTCTCAGGAGAAATATGTTGAAGAGGTAATTCAAAGGTTCAACATGGATAGTGCTAAGCCAGTTAGTGTACCACTGGCTAATCATTTCAAGCTAAGCAAGAGATCATGTCCCTCATCCAAGAAAGAGATAGAGGACATGGCGTCGGTGCCCTATTCTTCTGCTGTAGGAAGTTTGATGTATGCCATGGTGTGTACAAGGCCAGATATTGCTCATGCTGTAGGAGTCGTGAGCAGATTTCTTTCCAACCAGGGAAAGAACATTGGGAGGCAGTCAAGTGGATTCTCAGATACCTTAAAGGTACTTCGAAGATATGCTTATGTTACGGGGGAGCTGATCCAATCTTGGAAGGTTATACAGATTCAGATATGGCCGGAGATCCTGATAGTAGGAAATCTACATCAGGTTTTGTTTACACTTTTGCAGGGGGAGCTGTCTCATGGCAGTCAAGACTACAGAAGTGTGTTGCGCTATCCACGACAGAGGCAGAATACATTGCCGCAGCGGAAGCTGGAAAAGAAATGTTGTGGTTGAAGCGATTTCTCCAAGAACTTGGGATTGAGCAAAAGGAGTACAAAGTACACTGTGACAGTCAAAGTGCTCTGGATTTGAGCAAGAATTCAGTGTACCATTCTCGAACAAAGCATATCGATATTCGCTATCATTGGATACGAGAGGTGATGGACAAGCAACTGTTGAAACTAGTGAAGATCCATACTAAAGAGAATCCAGCCGACATGTTAACAAAAGTGGTCACCAGAGACAAGCTAGAACTATGCAGAGACATAGTTGGATTAGAAGCTGTCTAATTACTTTTGTTGTTACTCCCTTTCACATGGGATGGAGGGGGAGAATTGATGAGCTCATGCATGACATGCATGAGTTCTAGAATTCTGCTGAGCTCATGCATGACATGCATGGCTTCCAGAATCCCTCCCATGTGAATGCATTGAAAGTCAAAGGTAGGTGGCCAAATTTGATTTGAATTTGTATGCAGAATTTCCCTATAAATATGGGACGAATTCTGCCTTGTTTATGCATCAGAGAGATTCCAGAGAGAGTCCAGGTTCCAGAACTAGAGAGTTCTGAGAGTGTGAGAGAGCCAGGAGAGCTCCAGAATTAGTTTAGGGGAGTTTTTTGTATAAATCTTGTATATTAATTTTCTCTGTTAATACAAGTCATTTTTCTCCCAAATCTCTGTTCTGAGTTTGCATTGCATCCCCAACACAAGATTTGTAATCGATCTGTGAACATATAAATAAATCAATCAAAGCAAAAATCAAAAAACAAAATTTGAGAGGAAAAGCAAATACCTTTGGAAAAAGCTCTTGGGAAAAAACAAAAAGAACACCAATTGAAGCAAAGAGATTGAGACCAAGGGAATGATTGTTTTTTTGCCTGAAATTTCAATAGGTTTAAATTAAACTGAAATTTAAATATATCTAAATACTAAAATCTGAATGATATGTTTTTATTAATTTAAATATCTAAATTGAGATATTTGAAAACTAATAGTTTTACACATATATCTATATTTATATATATTATTTTTACCTCGAATTTTATTTCACATATTAAAGATATTTGCATTCCAAAATCTATAATGACTTTAATTTATTTAAATGTGTATAATTGGGTAAAGAAGTTTTTTTTTTTGTAAGAATTTGATTTATAAATAAGCTAAATAACCATAAAATAATTTTAAAAATACATAGAGATTAATATAAAATTAGAAATAACTAATGATGTTCCAAAATTAAAATATTAGGCTATATATATACAAGATGGTCATAAATAAATTTTATAAGAACATTTAAGAGAATTATAAAAGTAATAAATGATTCAGATATTTATATTAAGATAAAAGCTAAGATTTTTAGCTTTTTTTCATTTAGATAAAGATGCCATCGATCAGGCCTTAAGTGAAAAAAATAAATATCATGAAAAGATATGATGTTTGAAAATAAATTAAATTCATACTTTAAACAAAAAATAATTAGCCTCTAGCTTGAAGTAAAAGATTCGAATAAAGGTAAGTACTTGAAGAAGCTTATCAAAGCTCATTCGGGAAAAAAGGAGAGCTCTTTGGGCATAGATTGAGTCTAACTGGAAAGCACTTGGAATGGTGAAATCATTGGAGCACTTGCGAGCTCGCGTTTTGCACTTGGAATGGTAGGCTAGGGCGCCAGTCGAGATAGAGAAGATACAATACATGGTGAGGGATGCAGAGTGAGAAGAGGGCTGAGTGTTTTATTTTTGTATATTTCTTTCTAAAATTTAGATTTGTCATTTAATGAAAATTGTGTCAAAAAGGAGTGCACAGACTATCAGATGCCTAATAATTTGTTACCTATTTGTTTTTTATGGGTTAACTTTTAAAAAAGGAACAATATGTGTCGGTTTGTTACAAAACAACAAGAAAATAGTGTCAAGCAAGCCAAATTTTATTGTAATCATGAAGATGGAGATTAATTTTCAAATTAGAGATGGGGATAGGGATAGCATCCTCACCCTCACCTTGGCCTTCGATACCACCTATTGGAGAATATGTGGAAACTAGATCATTGGTTCGAATAAAAACAAGTCTGAAATATAACAATGGGAATTTTTTCAGTTATGGAATATGTTGAGATCACCTAAAACATGAAACTTTAAGTGTTAAATTGAAACATTTGAGATGAGAAATAATTTTTAAAGGTTAATTATATAAAATGTTAAAAAAGAATTACTTATTCTACCATCAATATACTTAGTTGAATAGAGCAATTACATGAAACAATACAAACTCACATGTTATCATAATATCATGCAATAATTTAAAGTGGGTATATTTGCACCCAAAATAATGTTATGGACACCCATCTCTTAAAAACAATTTTGTTGCTACTAAAGTGCGCCTTTAACAATTTATTATTAAGTACTAAGGATATACCTTAATAATCAGCTTCAACCTTCACTTATCTTAATATAAACCTAATTTTTTTCCTTTTTTTTTTTTTTCAAATTTCGCAAAGCAAACCAAAATCTTAATCCATCATGTATGACTATCATACAGGTACTATCAAGAAGTATGAGTGATAAATTGCAACATAATAAAAGATTTTTATTTTTATTATGTTTCATTTTCTTTTAATGTCAAGAAAACTAAACACTCGTATAAAATTCATTTTTACTTCCCTACCCCATCTGTGCTTTCCTGGATAGCAGATGTGCAAGCAGACCTAGGCTTGGCTTGGGGTGGCCTGGGCCCCACATAAATTTGAAATCTCATTATACCCCCTTAAATTTCAATACTCACAAATATACCATTATATAAAAAATACTTGATTTTTAACAAATATACCATTATATAAAAAATACTTGATTTTTAACAAATATACCTTCATATAAAAATTACTTGATTTTAACAAATATGCCTCATGCTCTTGGGTTTACCCTTAACTTTAGATGTTATTTTTGTTAAACCCTCTTAGAATTATATAGTTATGTGGGTTCATCCATATGCTTCTATTTTATATTATTGCATGATTAAAATGTCATGACATATATATTCATACAATATTTAGAAGGCATTTAGAATATATATAATCATAATGAATTTAAAAGATTATTTGCAATATATATACTACATCAATATTCTAAATTTTTATAAATATTCTTTGAACTTAATTTATCATTAATATATTAATCAAATAGTATAAAATAAATAAATCCTCTAGTTATAAAATATCAAAATTCAAATGTTAAATACGTTCAACTCTTATATAATTAAAGTGTTAAAATAATATTATTCAAAACATATTAGTTTAATTATAATCAAAAGACTGTAAAACTTATATATATATATATATATTCAAAATAAAAAATTATATAATTTTTAATTTATCCAAAAATTATTTTAAATACAATTAAATTTTAATTACTATATTTAGCTATATATTTGTTTTAATTTTAAATTATGTGGTGTCCCTCTAGAAAAAAATTATGGGTCCACCACTGAGCAGATGTATGGGTATAGGGTACTAAACATGTGGTGGAACACTGAACGATTCATGATATTTGTGTATTGCAATGAATTTCAAATTTCATCGTTTTTGGCCCACAACATGTGTTAGTTTTAAAAACTCGAAGTATATAATGGTCAATGCTTAACGGTATTAAAAATAGACAAAGTACAATTATTATTATCATTTTATTAATTATTTTATTATTTTTTATTTTTACCAATGTAAAATTGAGAAAAAGATATTATTAATTGTTCCATTTACCAAAAATGTTATAAGTGAAAAAGCATTAACATCATATGCAATCTATATCTGATATGTGAAATATGTAATTATGTGACAATGTTTTCCTAATCAAGTCCTTGTTCTATAATTGAATATTTGATGGAGAATAAATGATTATTTAATTTAATGATGTGTGTGTGTTAATAAGTCTAATTTTTATACATTATTTTCATCTTTATTCTTGAGTTTTATGTTCCCCTTTTTGTGTTTAATAGATAAATTTTGTCTAAGTTGTTTGAGTTGTGCCTAAAAAAATTTCAGGATTGTACACCCGATTAAATGAAGACAAAATTCTACAATATTATATTTCATGTGGAAGGATAATTTTGAAAGGTTTGTGGAGGAGAATGAGCTGGACAAGAATTTTAAAACATCTCATTTACACTTTTGGTGGAGCACTTTTACCAAGTTGAGTGGATTGACTTTTAAGGGAACAGAATAATCATGTTAAAAGAATCTCAAGGAGAGGCAATGAGGATGTTATTCTTTAGGGGTCGGCTAGGAAAGGAAGAACAAAAAGGGGGGAAGTTCATGGAAGAGAGGAGGATTCGGCCAGAGACAAATTTTGGTGAGCAAAAGGTAGATCTCTGGTGATTCGGACTTGGAGAGGAATTGCTTACAAAAGAAAGGTAAAAATTAGATAGCCATCATCTTCATCATCAAAGATTCAACTCTCCATAGCTAGTTTTCCTATCCCTATCTTCACTTATGTTTAAAAACTTATTTAGCTTTGTGTTTGTTTGTAATATGAACCAATTCTCTTTTTCTAGGGTGAAGATATAACCGTATTTTGATATTTAATTTCTCTTGATTTTAGTTGACTGATGTTTATTCCAATATTGTTGAGCAATTTAATTACATGTTTAATGCTTGTGATTTTCTGACCAATTGTTGCATGAATTGAGATGTAGATTGAGACTGAGAAGTGATGCTCACATTAGTCCGTAATTATCTTGCCATAAATCATGTGAGATAGAGATATGAATATGATTTGTGCAATCTTGTATGATTTCTTACGCTTAAAGGTATTAAAAGTAAGTTAGATGAGAGAGAGATGTAATTCTAATATATTGATATATATTATTATTGCTTGTGAAAGAATAATAATCAAATTAGTGAAATCAATTGGCAACAATAGGAATAATTATTGGCTAATTGAATCAGAGAAGTTAAATTGATTAATTCTGGTGAAATCAGATCCCTAGATTTTTAATAATTAAATTCTTCTATCCAAAATTTCTGTGAGTGTACATAGTATTAAATTTTGTTTAATCAACTCTTACTTAAACTTTCTAACAACTCAATTCTCTTTTATAATTAGTTTAATTAATTAGAGGTGAATACAATTTTAGTATTTAGTAACAACAGTCCTCGTAGGACAATACTTGTACTCTTATTTTATTCCTTGTCCACAATATCGTATACTTGAGATTTTATGCAACATGTGTGTATTAGGTGTAATCATTTTCTAAGCAGGTTGTGAAGGAAGTGGCTCAATGGAGTTTATTTAGCTGGTTTCTAGATTATAGATAAGATAAAGTAATAGCGTTAAAAATAAACACGAATCTAAGATGAAAAATTGGTTTTAGTTAATGATTTTTTTAATAAGTGTCTTGTCTCTGCAACCTTATATTTGTTGTTTCAAAGCATCATTTATCATCTAAAAGCTGGAAATTGAAGTATTAAATTGAAATGCTTGTGATGAGAAATAATTTTTTCAGAAGTATTAAAACCATATACGGACTAGTTTGGTTTTGTTTCTGAACTCAAGTCAAAATTTAATTTAATCACAGGCATTTTTATATTATATGTATCGTGTTTGCTCATTCATGTTGGGAATTACATATTAATTCCATAGTTTGTTTTGCTGGAATTACAATTACTTGTGCTGACCTAAGTATGATGTTTGGTCGTAATCTTCTTCTGCTCTAACCTTAAAAGATTGCTTTTTTTTTTTTTAAGTAACAATTAATAATCAAGAGATCTCGATAATATGATTAATTAATTTTTGTTTCTAAAATTGAATTTACATATTTTATTTTGTCAGGTCATTTCAAGCAGGTAAATTTTACTCAGTTTTTATTCATTTATTTATTGAATGCTTACGTTTAATATTCTTGCCGGCCGCCGGGTTGTCATTTTTTCAAGGTTCTTTTATGGATTAAATCAAACTATGACGATACTAATTTTCAAATCAACATCAACCCTAGTGCTTAATTTTTTTGAACTTATTAAATATTTGCACATTGCAATAAATGAAATACGAAAACTTTGAGTTAGATTTTTTAAAATATAAACTGATGGGATATTATTCCTTTTGTTTTTTATTGTCAAATTATTCATTTTCATTTATAGAATTAAAAAATTATTTCACTGTCTCATTAATTTTATATGATATCATATTATATATGAGTACTATATATATATATATATATGTGTGTGTGTATGTGTGTGTGTCTAATATTACTCATATCACTCGATAGAGAAAAATAAACCACAATTACAATAATAAATCATAATTAAATTTATACTCAGCAACAGGGACGGAGTTAGAAAATTTGGTTAGATGGGGCAAGATTAAATTATAAGAAATGAAGATAATTTAACTCAAATAATATATAGCTAGCTATGAAACTTAAAAGAAAACTTAATGTTATATATTTATATTATTTTGAAGGTCTATTTATAATATCAATTTTAAATTGAAATCTTAAAATAAATGATAAAATAGAAAAATTAATAATTTTTAATTAAAAATCCTAAACTTCATGTTAATATACTTAAAGGTAGCTTATATGTAAAATGTTTAATTAAATGAGAGACAAATGAATGATGATGAAAGGAGAGTGTCATACACAATTTTGTGAAGAAAAAAATTAAAGAAAACTTGCATGTGTAAATTTAAGTGTGAATTTATAATTACTTAAAAAGATATATAAAAGAGGTCTTTGAAAATTTTATTAGCTCCAGCAGGGGCAATTGCCCCTCCTAGGCATATGCTGGCTCCGCCCCTGCTCAGCAACCACATAAAATTACACAAAATCCTAGAAGCACCGTACCAATGCAATTAAGTAATCATAAGAAAACAATAAGAACAACAAAATGAATAAATCTAGGTATAGTATCTATGTACATACTTGTATGATTTTTAATTGTGCGACAATATAATGTATGATTCTTTCTGATTCTGCATGCAAGCTACCTATATGCATATTGTTGTTTTATTAGCATATAAAAATTAAATAAGGCATTAGTTAGTATATAAAAATTAAATGAAATTATTTATATGGCTTAATTATTTAATTATCTATATTTTAAATTTGAATAATAAAGTTTAATATTGTCCGTTATTATTTATTTTGCTAAATTATCTGCTCTTGCTTTGAAAGATGACTTTTTGTCCTATAGTATGATCAATAAACTGTCCATCGAGATTTGTCTTAGAAAGATGGTGGTCAACGTACACTTTCTCGGATTCAATATCAAATACTTTAATGTTAAGGTTTTTTTTTTTTTTGTAATTAATTTATACATACTTCCTTTCCACTTAAGATTGGATTGTACGTAAAACTAAACAAAAAAAAAAAATTTCTTGTCCCATCATTTCCTGAATAAAAATAATAATATAAATTATTTATATAATAAATATTGATATATCGAATAATATTGAATGAATAATATCACATCAAATTTTTACATAAATTTTGTACACAGATTTTATAAGTGTAACATATTTTAATATTATTTTTTGTAGATATTTTAGAATTTGATAGCCAACAAATTTATTAAAAATTATTTTTTTGTTGTTTCGTAATTATTTTATTCTTTCAAAATGATAAATATTAAATTGAAATTAATTACAGATAGTTATTTTTTGTCTTTTTTTTGGATTCTATAATAATTAAAAATAATTTTTGTAAAATTTAAATAAATTGATTTTTATATTGCGACAAATCGTTTATTAATTTGGAAATTTTATTATGACATAGGAAAGATGAAATATAGGCGATACTTTTAAATGGTATGTGTCAAAATTCAGTAACAAGATATAAGACACTTTTTGAGATGATTATCTCTATCCAACCAAGTTTTCACGTCAGCGTCAGCTGTAGCACTAAATCATTGTTTACTGTCCAAAAGTTCGCAAATTAAGCGTTAATTGAATAGCAAGGAATTGCTAAGGACTTGCTTACGAATTTCAGTTTTAATACATATGATATTGTGTGAAAAATGACATATGGATGTTTGTCTTTTTGTCTCATAATACAATATATCGCCGGGATAAATAAATAAATCACTGTCTTGTTACGTTTTATTGTCAAATCATTCATTCTCATTTATTAAGTTAGAATCCTTTTTTTTTTTTTTGGCCCTTTGATTTTATATCTTAAAATGTGTGTATGTAAATTATTATTTTAACTATCAAATAATCTGGTCCAGAAAAGAATGATAAATGTTTATCAAAACAAACAACTTTAAGAATTACAACATAATTATGTTGTATAAAATAATAATGATGGGATCAATATATATATATATATATATATATATATATATATATATATGTTTAGGATTCCATTTTCCCCCACCATGTTAATAAGATATTCATTTGATGTCCCACTTCTATAACGTCTTATCCGGTCCATCTAATTAATTGGCAAAGTATCTAAATCATTGAGTTTGTTACCCTCTAATACCTTATCCCGAATTTTTAATCTTAAGAAGTAATATATCAAGTGATATGCTATTTTCAGTTACATAGATAACATGAGAATAATATATTGAATAATAATCTAATGACACATATTAATGATTCATTATTTGCATGAAAAAGTGCGTATTTTTTAAAAAGAGTAATATTGATCTAATATAGGATTTGCCATAATAAATAAAACCGATGGATAAATAATGTCACATCAAAACATATAAATTATATATAAAATTTGTAAAAATAGTACTATTTCTTTAAATTTTTTAAAATCAATCCTGAAACTTTACCTACAAAACAAAAAAGTTATGTGGTGTTCAACATAATAAAATAAGAAGTTAGTCGGTGAGCAAGATATTTAACATAAACTTAATAGTCAATTATCTTTCATAATAAATTATATTAAACATGTTAGAATAATATAACTTATATATAAAATATATGTCTTCAAAGTAATAGTACGAATACGCATAGCATTTAACATAATTTTGTCTGTGTTTTATTTCTTTTTATTTGCAGCGTAGCTCTTCTATTCAATGATTAGGTACCTGCATGGTAGCTAATGTATGTGGCGATAAATATTGCTAAAAATAGTGATGCTTCCTAATGTATTAATTTATTTGACAACTTTTTATACATAAAGATGTGTTTTAATTTGTCCAAAAGGAATCATTGGCTGAAAAGAAGCTGAATGGTGGTTTCCTAGATGATTAATAAATTAATACCAAAAATAAGATTATTTTAGTTGACGTGAACATCAACTCTATTAATAATAATAAAATGAGATTATTCTTAATTAATGATTAATATTATTAATTAATTCAGTAGTTTTCAGGTCAACATCAACTCTGGTTCTGACATAATTGTTTAATGAATTTACAAAAATATTTGCACAAGGGGGACATGGATAATATGGATATGATTAAAGTAATTATTTTGTTCATAAACCTTTTTAATATCTCTCAAACTTGTTGTTTAATTATCTGGTTTATTAGATCCTTTTTTAAATGGAGTTGCTAAAATTTCTGTTTCATTTGTTTTAATTTTTATTTGTTCTAGAGGTGGATGTATTGATTGAATTATTCCATGTTGTGTAGTTTCTCATTTTTTAAATTTATTTGTTTGAACATTGACTTGTTGGCTTTCATAAGGTAATCTAATATTATGTTTTGATGCATATGTATTAAACCATATAAAGAAAGGAATATTAATTTTTAATCTTCTCATTTCATTATACCATTCTTCCCTAATTTCTTCAGTTTTTTGTTTTGTAAATGTACTAAAATACCTTTTTTTTTTAGAATTATTTTCTTCTTGTAGAAATTTTTTTCTTAAATATTCTTTATTTATTTCAAAGTCTTCTTGTTGAATAGTATTTATAGTTTGGAAATCTGATTGTGTAGGTGACATTGATGGTGATGAACCAACTGGTTCTGCTACAGGTGTTGAATAATTTACTGAGAAACTTGAATTATCGTTTATTTCACTTGCTTGTGTACTCCTAACATTAAAACTACTGGATTTTGGTAATGAGAATGAACTTCTAGCAGATTTTATATCAGAATAACTTGATGAAGTTTCTCCTATTCTTAAGGAATTAAATCTTAATAAAATTTTTCCTTCTGGGTTTTGAGTAATCTGGGCTATTTCCTTTTGAGCTATATTTCTAGGTGGTAATGGATTATCTATTATCCATACTTCTGGTATAGTAATTTCATTCCATTTTAATGATTTTGGAGTATAAGTTGATGTTGAAGTATTTTCTTCTGTTTCTACTGTTAGTATAGTAGTTTCTCCTCTAGTATCTTATAATCTACATCTTGGATTAAATTCAGAACTAATTTGTTTAAAATATATTCTATAAAGTAATAAATAACCATGTCTGTTTTGTGTAAATATTGATTCTGGGAAAAAACCTATTCAATTACCATCCAAGTCTAAAGAGATACCAATCAAGCCCAATACTCCATCCAAATCCGAAATCCAACTTCCAGATAAGTCTGTTTCATCAAAAGATTCAAAAAAGAAGAAGTCAAAAAGTGAACAGCTCAAACAATTGGTGGCAACAATTATTCAATAGACTTCTGACAGCTCATCTGATGATACTCCAGAAAATCCAGAAGAAGATCCATATGGTGGACCCTTTTCTCAAGATCCTTTTGACTTATAATGAGATAAGTCCAAGCACAATAATCAAGAAGTTCTAGACGAACGGTGGGAAAGCAAGCACAATAATCAAGAAGTTCTAGAAGAACGGTGGGAAAGCAAAAGTTTTTCAGGATATTAAAGCCTCCACGTAATTTCAAACTTATCAAAAACAGTGTAAAGCAAAGATATAATGCTTATCATGTTTTGTATTTTTTGCCCGAGTAAAAAAGAAAATAGTTTATGTAATTATAGCCATGGACTTGAATTTGTTTCAAATCCGTGACTCATGTCTATTTAAGGACTCTGATTTGCAATTGAGGGGGCATCGGTTGATTACCAGCTAAGTCCTTCTCTCTTTTGCATTTTCAATTCTTTCAATAAAATCAGTTTTATTCATATCTTGTGTTGTTCTAATTTATCTTTTCTTTAATCTTAATTCCAGCGTCTATCTTTATACTTCCATTAAACAAGTAAGTTGTTTTCTTTAATTTTATTTATTCTGTATAATTTCCATGTTTTATTTCAATCTTGTATTTTGCATGTTTTCTCTTGATCCTGTCTCAAATTGGTATCAGAGCCATGGTTAATAATAGATCTCAAACTATTAAGCACAATTTAAGACAAATGATTAGAGTTTGTAGGATTCAACTTAAACAATATTATATACTACTTCAACCAAGCAATTATAGATATATAGATGAAGTTCAAAGACAATATCTCCATGATCAAATAGAATATTTTGAACAACGTATTAGACAATATCAGTTAGAACATTATTTACTTTGTTGTAGAAATAGATCTTAGAATTTAGAAAATTCTATCTTAAGATTCCATTTTACAAATTGTTGGTAACTTAGAATTTTAGTGAACAAAATTCTAAGGATAGGGAAAGGTAGCAGTGAGAGCTGTGCATACGTTGGCAAGCCAGGTGTTCCCGGTAGTTGAAGAGTGAAGAGCGTAAAACCGTTGGTAAGCCTAGATGTTCCCGTAGCCATCCTATCCTAAGAAAATTGTGTACTAGAATTTGAAGTTATTAATAATTTGAAAATGGCATCTACAGTTAGAAAATATCTAAATTCTAAGTCTAGAAAAAATTCTAAAGTAATTAGTTCAAGAGAAATAATGACAAAAATCACTAATATTAAACAAAGTTTAAATAAAAATACATTACCAAGTATTCCACCAAATAGTATATATGAAATAGGAACATTTGAATTTAAAACTGCTTATTCAATAAAAGAACATGAAGAAACTGTAACTTTACAAAATGAATTTGAAGAAATAAGATTACTGAGTCAATTAGCAATAGAAAATTATAAACAAAAAGGATTTAATTATATACATTTTGGATTAATACAAATTGCAATTAAGCCATTATCAAAAATTGGAATAGATTCCCCGGTATTAATGCTATTAAGAGATAAAACACTATTAAAATTTTAAGACTCTCTATTAGGAGTAGTACAATCAAACTTATGCAATGGTGCTATATATTTTAATTGTGCTCCGAATTTTCAAGTTAGTTTACATGATCCAACAATATTAGATACATTAGTGTTAAATATTCATTTACCAGAATCAATATTTACACAAAACAGACATGGTTATTTATTACTTTATAGAATATATTTTAAACAAACTAGTTCTGAATTTAATCCAAGATGTAGATTACAAGATACTAGAGGAGAAACTACTATACTGACGGTAGAAACAGAAGAAAATACTCCAACATCAACTTATACTCCAAAATTATTAAAATGGAATGAAATTACTATACCAGAAGTATGGATAATAGATAATCCATTACCACCTAGAAATATAAAGAATATTATTTTCTTCATGTTGAAATTCAGATGGAGCATTTTTTAAACCAAATGGCATTACATTCCATTCATAATGACCAAATGGCACTGTAAAAGCTGTTTTATATCTATCTTGATCAGCAATTTGAACTTGCCAGAATCCACTTTTCATATCAAATTTTGAAAATAATATTGCATCATAAAGCCTCTTAATTAAATCTCTTTTATTTGGAATTGGATACCTAATCCATTGTAATACATTATTTAAGGGCTTGTAATTTATTACTAATCTTGGGGCTCCTCTTTCTATTTCATATTTTTTATTAACATAAAATGCAGCACAACTCCAAGGAGATTTTGATTCTCTTATTAACTTTTTATTTAATAAATCTTTTATTTCTTCTTGGCAATGTTGTAATAATTCATGATTCATTTGTATGGGTCTTACTTTTGTTAGAATTTGTAAATTAATACAAACCTAAGAAAGATTATTCAAAGAAACAATTAGTATGTTGGAATTGTAGACAACCTGGATATACGGCTAAACAATGTAAAAAGAAAAATAAAGTTAATGAACTCCTAAATGATCAAGATGAATTAAAAATTAAAAATAATAAATTATTATTTAGTGATCAATCTAGTCAAGAATTTAATAGTAGTAATAGTGACGAAGATATTGTAAGCATACAAGATGAGGAAGCTACTTCAGAAAGTAATGAATCTTTAAGTTGTACAGAAGGAATATGCAATTGTAAACAAATTAATGTAATTACCAAAAACATTGATAAACAATTTTTATTAGATATTATAGATAAAATTGAAGATCCTAGTATCAAAAGAGAATATTTAATAAGGTTAAAAGAAATTTTAGAGCAAGAAAGTAAAATTAAAAGTCCAGATACTTTTAGTTTAAATAAAATATGGGATAAATACCCATTACAAACCTTATTCAAACAAGTTACCACAGGTGAATTACAACAAGAAATTAGAAATTTAAAAGAACAAATAAAAGAAATTCAAAAGCAACAATTAGAACAACTTCAAACTCAAACAAGACTTTGAAAATTTGGAGCACAATTAAAATGTCACGCCCTAACATCTCTTATTTAGAGATTTTAGGGTGTGATTGAATAAGAATTTAATACAAATTACGTCATCCATAAATCATAATTTTTTTTTTATATATACATCACAAGAATTCATTACAACTTATAACTATTTGTTCAAAATTAATTTTACATACACTGGTGACAAAATCACTACATCAGTTAATTGTCACCAAGCAAAATCTCCCATTACATACTAGGAGAATCAAGACAGTCCCCAAAATTATATGCATACTGACTCCAGACTCCTAAGAAATCTCTGGGACATCTCTAGGATGAGCGTCCTTCTGTGTACCTGTGGAGGCAGGGGGTGAGCCTAAAACCCAGTAGGAAAGTTCTAACATTATACGAAATTATTCACATTCCACAAACATTCAATCACAGGAGTAGGCATTTGATACTAATATATCAAACTGTTATGTTCGTTCACATATGAAATTTCTGTTCGTGTTCCCCTTAGGTCCGTATACAGAACGGTCCACCCAAGGTCCAACACATCATATCGAAACATTCGTGGTCCCCTTAGGTCCGTATACAGAACGGTCCACCCAAGGTCCAACACCTCATATCATTATATCCGTGTTCCCCTTAGGTCCGTATACAAAACGGTCCACCCAAGGTCCAACACATCACATCAACATATCCGTGTTCCCCTTAGGTCCGTATACAAAACGGTCCACCCAAGGTCCAACACATCACATCATCATATCCGTGTTCCCCTTAGGTCCGTATACAGAACGGTCCACCCAAGGTCCAACACATCACATCATCCTTTTATCAGCATTCTCCTTGGATCCGTATATAAAACGGCCCATCTAAGGTCCAATGCATACATTAATAGCCTTACAATATCATTACTATGATAAATCTTAAGAAAATATGATTTTTATGCAAAATCCAGCACTTTTTGGGAAGTATATAGTCAATTTGGGGTGTTTCTGAAATTTTGCTCGACACTCGATACTGTTCACTCGAAACACTGTTCATTCGAGAATACTGTTCACTAGATACTGTTCATTCGAGAACACTGTTCATTCGATACTGTTCACACGACACTGTTCACTCGAACACTCGAACACTGTTCACTCGAACACTCAACACTGTTCGCTCGAACACTCGACACTGCTCGCTCGAACACTCGAACACTGTTCGCTCGAACACTCGAATACTGTTCACTCGAGCACTCGACACTGTTCACTCGAACACTCGAACACTGTTCACTCGAGCACTCGACACTGTTCACTCGAACACTCGAACACTATTCACTGTCGAGCAAAACACCAGAACCGAATTCCAGAATTGGTTCAAAACGTCCCATTTCCAGAATTCAACTCCCAACTTCAAAAATTTACCAAAAATCCGTTTTAACTCCAAATTCAACGAAATCAACGGCTAATTAAAGCTTAATACGTCTACTTTCCAATACAATTGAGAAATCATACAATTCTCAATCCAGAAAAACGCATCAACTCAATCAACACAAGACAGTCACATAAACTATACTTCTCACAAAATCATCTCTACTCCACTTCAACAACACTCCAATTCATACATAATTCTTCATGCAATCACAACAAACAACTTGTAATAAGTAACTTCACTCATATTTCATCATCCAAGCAACCAAGAAATCAAGTCAAAACATGATACATACATAATAACAAAATCAATTCAACAACAAAACACATAACATCAAGTAAGTATAGTGTTAGAATCTCCTACTTGTTTTCCAAGCTAAGCTTCTTGAAATTTTTCTTCTCTCTTCCTTCTCCTTTTACTTCTTCTTTTTCTCTTCTTTTCCTTCCTGGAACCGTGAACTCTTTCTCCTCTTCTCTTCTTTTTCTTTTTTTTTCTTCCCTTCATTCTAAAAAAACCCCATCTCTTATATACATGAGGCCTTGGCTCAATGGGCCTAAGTCCAACCATTTCAAATTCAAACCCAATTCCCCTTTACCAATTTCCAACACAAGCCCACTTCTATTATCCAACCCAATTCTCATAAAATTACTCAAATACCCATATTTTCTAAAATTTATAATATATATAAATGCATATATATATAATTTACATTTGAGACTCTACATAAAATATATAGCACCATTGCATAAGTTTGATTGTACTACTCCTAATAAAGAGTCTTGAAATTTTAATAGTGTTTTATCTCTTAATAACATTAATACGGGGGAATCAATCCCAATTTTTGATAATGGCTTAATAGCTATTTGTATTAATCCGAAATGTATATAATTAAATCCTTTTTGTCTATAATTTTCTATTGCTAATTGACTTAGTAATCTTATTTCTTCAAATTCATTTTGTAAAGTTAAAGTTTCTTCGTGTTCTTTTATTGAATATGCAGTTTTAAAATCAAACGTTTCTATTTCATATATACTATTTGGTGGAATATTTGGCAATGTATTTTTTTTTAGACTTTGTTTAATATTAGTAATTTTTGTCATTATTTCTCTTGAACTAATTACTTTAGAATTTTTCCTAGACTTAAAATTTAAATGTTTTCTAACTGTAGACGCCATTTTCAAATTATTAATAACTTCAAATTCTAGTTTACAATTTTCTTAGGACGGGATGGCTACGGGAACACCTAGGCTTACCAACGGCTTTACGCTATTCACTCTTCAGCTACCGGGAACACCTGGCTTGCCAACGTATGCACAGCTCTCACTGCTACCTTTCCCTATCCTTAGAATTTTGTTCACTAAAATTCTAAGTTACCAACAATTTGTAAAATGGAATCTTAAGATAGAATTTTCTAAATTCCAAGATCTATTTCTACAACAAAGTAAATAATGTTCTAACTGATATTGTCTAATACGTTGTTCAAAATATTCTATTTGATCATGGAGATATTGTCTTTGAACTTCATCTAAATATTTATAATTGCTTGGCTGAAGTAGTATATAATATTGTTTAAGTTGAATCCTACAAACTCTAATCATTTGTCTTAAATTGTGCTTAATAGTTTGAGATCTATTATTAACCATGGCTCTGATGCCAATTTGAGACAGGATCAAGAGAAAACATGCAAAATACAAGATTGACATAAAACATGGAAATTATACAGAATAAATAAAATTAAAGAAAACAACTTACTTGTTTAATGGAAGTATAAAGATAGACGCTGGAATTAAGATTAAAGAAAAGATAAATTAGAACAACACAAGATATGAATAAAACTGATTTTATTGAAAGAATTGAAAATACAAAAGAGAGAAGGACTTAGCTGGTAATCAGCTGATGCCCCCTCAATTGCAAATCAGAGTCCTTATATAGACATGAGTCACGGATTTGAAACAAATTCAAGTCCATGGCTATAATTACATAAACTATTTTCTTTTTTACTCGGGCAAAAAATACAAAACATTATAAGCATTATATCTTTGCTTTACACTGTTTTTGATAAGTTTGAAATTACGTGGAGGCTTTAATATCTTGAAAAACTTTTGCTTTCCCACCGTTCTTCTAGAACTTCTTGATTATTGTGCTTGCTTTCCCACCGTTCGTCTAGAACTTCTTGATTATTGTGCTTGGACTTATCTCATTATAAGTCAAAAGGATCTTGAGAAAAGGGTCCACCATATGGATCTTCTTCTGGATTTTCTGGAGTATCATCAGATGGGCTGTTAGAAATCTGTTAAATAATTGTTGCCACCAATTGTTTGAGCTGTTCACTTTTTGACTTCTTCTTTTTGGAATCTTTTGATGAAACAGACTTATCTGGAAGTTGGATTTCGGATTTGGATGGAGTATTGGGCTTGATTGGTATCTCTTTAGACTTGGATGGTAATTGAATAGGTTTTTTCCCGGACTTGAGCCAATTTTGAATACTTTGAGCTGAACATCTTGAAATATCATATTTATCCCACCACTTAATTCTGAATTCTCTAACTAGGGATAAATAACGGTTTGAATAATAGGGTTCAATAGTATAAGATCAGGATAAAATCCAGGGAATTTGGAAATCTATATGGAAATTTATTTGTTGAACATAGGGCTGGTCTGGAGTAGTATGCTTTTTGTAATAAGGAAGAGATAGTTGATTAATTTGGTCTGGATAAATTGCTGGATTGGGTCCTAAATAGTACCACCATTCTAAGAACCAAGAAGGATAACACTTTTAACATCTGTTATCAAAATGAATAAACCAGGAATGATCAAAAGTTCTAAGATAAAACATATTGAACCAGGCTTTTTGATAATCTACATAATTATATCCTTTAGGTTCATAAGGAATTGAAAAGGAAACATTTGTCCAGATAGATTGAGTACCAAATTCTTGAGGGGTTTTAACTTTCTTAATTTTACAAGTTGAGTAAGATATTTGGTCAGAATTTCTAGGGTCTTTATGATGGACTAATTCTACACTATCGGTATCAACTAAAATTAATTCATAAAATTAACGATTTTTAGAAGGGTTATTAGTTATATATTGACAGTCTGGAAGGAATAATCTTTGGGTAAGGGATTTTAATTCAGTTAACGGGACTGATTTGGTGTATTGAGTAACTTGAAGATGTTGTTTTTGACTCTTAGTAACATAGTTAGATTTTTGAGTAGATGACCCTATCTGGGTAGATGACCAAGAAGCTATTTGAGTATTGAGCTGGGTAGATGACCCAGTTACTGCTTGAGAAAATGATAAAGGAGGATATTCAGCTAAGGCTAAATAAGTGTTTGCAATGGGGACTTTGCCCACACCTGCAACTTGAATGGATTGATTCATTTTAGCCAGGACATAATCACTGGCCTTCATAATCTTTTTGTCTGACATTTTGAATATTCTCATCGAGTGTTTCACTCTTTGATTTTGTCCTGTAGAAATTCTCTTGTTAAAAAATCTGGAAGAGAATTATTTTCTCCTTTAATAAATTCACTGTCAAAATCAAATACAGATAAGATTGCTTGCCACCTTGCAAAAATTTGTTTAGAAACTAAATTTTTAACATCCTTTTGTAAAACTTCTTTTGCAGATTTGCAATCAATACGAAGTAAAAATGTTTTATTGAATAAATCATCTTGGAACTTTGTAATGCATAAAACAATTGATAAAATTTCTTTTTTAATAGTTGAATAATTCTTTTGTGCGTTGAGCCATAATCCTGATTGGTATCTTACTAATTCTTCTTTATTAGATTCTGGTAATTTTTGCTTAAGTATACCTCCATATCCTATTTCAGAGGCATCTGTTTCAACTATCATAAAAGCATCAGGATTTGGAATTTCTAAACAAGGAAGTGATTTGACTTTTTCTTTTAAAATTTTTATTATTTTAGTATGTTCTTCTGTCCAAGGTAAAGGATTTTTTGTAAGTCTTTGATATAAAGATTTACATAACTTTCTGAGGTTTGAAAAGAAATCTGAAACATAATTTAAAGTTCCTAAGAATCTTTGTAATTGATTTTTATCTTTAATTTTATCAGAAAATTTATCAGCAAATTCTATTGATCTTTGAATAGGTTTGATTGTCCCTTGATATATATCATATCCTAAAAATTTTATTTTTGTTTGAAATAATTTCATTTTAGATTCAGAAATTACTAAACCATTTTTCTTGATTATATAAAATAGCGTTCTTAAATGCTTGAAATGTTGATCTACGGCTTCAGAAAAGACTAATATATCATCTATATAAACAATAATAAAATTTGTATAAGGGTTGAATATATCATTCATTATATGTTGAAATTCAGATGGAGCATTTTTTAAACCAAATGGCATTACATTCCATTCATAATGACCAAATGGCACTGTAAAAGCTGTTTTATATCTATCTTGATCAGTAATTTGAACTTGCCAGAATCCACTTTTCATATCAAATTTTGAAAATAATATTGCATCATAAAGCCTCTTAATTAAATCTCTTTTATTTGGAATTGGATACCTAATCCATTGTAATACTTTATTTAAGGGCTTGTAATTTATTACTAATCTTGGAGCTCCTCTTTCTATTTCAGGTTTTTTATTAACATAAAATGCAGCACAACTCCAAGGAGATTTTGATTCTCTTATTAACTTTTTATTTAATAAATCTTTTATTTCTTCTTGACAATGTTGTAATAATTCATGATTCATTTGTATGGGTCTTGCTTTTGTTGGAATTTGTTTTTCATTAAATTATTTAATATATGGTAAAGTGACTATATGTTTCTTTCTATTCCAAAATTGATTAGGTAAATTTGAACATACCTCTTTTTTAAATTCTTTATCTACCTTTTCTATTTTATCTTTAATGTTAGGTGTTTCTAATTGTTCTTCAATTCTTTTATATCTAATTTCTTTTTGAAGATAACTAATATGATTTTGTTTATTAATTATTAGATTTATTTGTTTGGTTATCGTATTTTGTTGTAATTGATGGATTTCTCTAGTATCTATGGATGATAAAAATTTAAAACTGATTTTTGTTCCCATAATTTATGTATGAATTCCTTGACTATCAACATTAAAAGGATATATTTGTGTTAGAAATGGTGTACCTAAAATAATGTTTTGACTAAGATTTTTTACTAATATAAACGTTGTTCTAAAACAGTATCCTTGATTACATATTTTAACTTTTGATAATTTATAATTAATTTCTAGATTCATACCATTTGCACCTCTTAATTTTTCAGAAGTTTTTTCATAATATTTTGTTGGAATAAGACCTTCTCTTATACAATTTTGATCAGCTCCTGAATCTACTAAAGCTATTGCTTCTATTTGTAAAAAATTATCTATGTGTAATAATATTCCTACATACCATTTTTGATAATTAATTTTGTCTACTAATTGTGCATAATCTTCTTCTATTCTTGAACTAGAAGTTTGATCATTTTTATTTTGAGATTCAAGTATAGTTAATCTTGTTTGAGTTTGAAGTTGTTCTAATTGTTGATTTTGAATTTCTTTTTGAATTTCTTTTATTTGTTCTTTTAAATTTCTAATTTCTTGTTGTAATTCACCTGTGGTAACTTGTTTGAATAAGGTTTGTGATGGATATATATCCCATATTTTATTTAAACTAAAAGTATCTGGAGTTTTAATTTTACTTTCTTGCTCTAAAATTTCTTTTAACCTTATTAAATATTCTCTTTTGATACTAGTATCTTCGATTTTATCTATAATATCTAATAAAAATTGTT
Organism: Boswellia sacra; assembly: GCA_013180625.2. Taxonomy (NCBI): domain Eukaryota; kingdom Viridiplantae; phylum Streptophyta; class Magnoliopsida; order Sapindales; family Burseraceae; genus Boswellia; species Boswellia sacra. Next base: position 55,840 of record SNVD02003949.1, read on the forward strand.
TATCAGTGTTTTTGGTAATTACATTAATTTGTTTACAATTACATATTCCTTCTGCACAACTTAAAGATTCATTACTTTCTGAAGTAGTTTCCTCATCTTGTATGTTTAGAATATCTTCGTCACTATTACTACTATTAAATTCTTGACTAGATTGTGATGCGTTCGAAACTAGCAAGTATACTAGTCGCACAAGTAATAAAGTGATGAGTAAGATATCGTTCCCACGAGGATTGATTCTAATTAAATTTGTTATTCGAAAGCAAAAATAGAGTAAATGGGGGGTTTTGTTGATTGATTAACTAAGTGAAATAATAATGCAAACGAAGAATAACAAAACAGAAAGTTAATTCGAATGAAAAATCAATGAGAGAAATCTGGTTAAGGGATCATTCTCTACCACAAGATATGGATTTGCGAATTAATCGTAGAATTGTCATCCAATTACACCATTGAAATTATCAACCGTAGAATAACAACAAGCTCTGTTATCCCAATCTTTCCTTACTTTGTTGTTAAATAAAACAAGCTCTTTATTTAATCTCTATCCCTTAAACAACCTAGAACAAGCTCTCTAAGTTTAATTCAATGGATGCATTATGATAAGAAAGATAGGTTGATCTAAGCAATAAACACACAAGCTCGGATTATTTAACTTAGGTTGTATTCTCCAATTGCAATCTCTGATCACAATTTTGCTACTAAGGATTAGAAATTCAAGACAATTACGGATCAAGATTTCTAGTCTAGCAATAGGCAACAACCAGATTATATTCAGTTGGCCATTCGAAATACAATCCAGCAAGCAATCATAAGCATTAGATATAGGAAAATACAAGCAAATTCAATTAGAGAATTGGATAACAACTTCTGCACAATCAACTTACAAAAACCATATCAGGGGCTTTGAAATCACCCTCAACCAATTCAGATTCAGTTACACATGTTTAAGAACGTGGTAAATACAATACAACATGGAGACATTCCAGAAAATGAAAGGGAAGGGAAAAACTTAGCAAATTTGATGTAATTCTCTTTGGATTGTAGTTCTTCCTCTTTCCAAGCTTCCTTTCTCCTTCAAGAACTCCAAGAGATGAAAGAATTACAGAGCTGAAGCCTCCACCACGTTCTCCCCTCTTCAAGTTATGAAATAAAACCCTAAAATGTGTTTAAATACTCTGCTACAGTAACGTGCTACAGTGTCCCGTATTATACATGCTACAGTGATGTGTGGAATTACATTTCTACACTTCTCACACTGTTTTGATTACAACTTTCGGTACACTGAATGGATTCATAAACCGTAAATTTCTCCAAAAAGTAGACTTCGAGAGCTTTTCAACGGTATATGATATGTCATCGGGTTCATTGTATATCAATACAATTAAATCCCAGAAGATGGTTGACTAGCAGAGGTGAAAATGAAGGGTTTTACTCCATTTTTGTGCAAGTTGCTCCAAAACTCCTACAAACATCAAAACCACACAAAAACATAAAAATACCAAGGAATATAGCAAAGAAACATGGACGAATTGATATGAAAATGATATATAAATAGACACTTATCAGATTGATCACTAAATAATAATTTATTAATTTTAATTTTTAATTCATCTTGATCATTTAGGAGTTCATTAACTTTATTTTTCTTTTTTACATTGTTTAGCCGTATGTCCAGGTTGTCTACAATTCCAACATACTAATTACTTCTTTGAATAATCTTTCTTAGGTTTGTATTTTTTCTTATTTTTCTTATAGTATTGATTATCATTCTGATTTTTATAAAATTTCTTATATTTTTTCTTATATTTCTTTGAATATGATGGTGGTTTAATATTTTCATATCCATATTGTTCACAGAATGATCCTATAGTTTTACTAAAACTCTCTATTTTTTTTTTCTCTTTTTGCTCTTGGCATATTGCTAAACTCTCTTTTTTAACAAAAGCAAACAGTTGACCATATGTTATACTATCCCAAGGAATTGCACTTCCTCCTGTTATTTCTGTTAATTTATTGACGATTTTTTCAGAAAAGAATTTTGGTAATCCTGCAATAAATCTTTCTTTCCAGAAAGACTGATTGCAATCACTTCTTTTAAATATATTTGTTAAAAATACATCTTTATACCATCTAAAATCTCCTAATATTGGACATCTAAGATTTGTTAAAATTATTTTTGAACTGGCTAACTCTTCTTTAGGATTTCCTATAAAATGCATTGAAATTGTATATATTAAAACTTTTACAGCATTCTGAATTTCTTGCATAGTTGTAAATCCATCTTCATCTTCTACTTGGACTTTTTCTACATCATTAAGTATAATTTATTGATTATTAAATCCTACACAATTATCCCACCAATATTTTAATGATCCTGTAAAACCTGCTACTAATAATTTTGCAGTTTCATGATCAGTTGTTTTATAAGCTTTATAAGCAGTAGATGCCATACCCATTTCTTGTAAAGTATTCATTATTTCATATTCTGATTTACCATCTATATTCCATTCATAAATTGAATCTCCTGAATACCTATTGGCAATAAATTATTTTCTTTCTTCATACATTAAATCTGATGGAGTAGGTCTTAGATAATATGTTCTAGTAGGAGCTTGTTTCCATTTATTCTTTTTAGTTATTTTATTTATTTCTTCTATATCTTCAGAATTTGTAATTGAATTATTATCACTTTGTTGATTCTGATCTATAGTATTAATATTATTTGAGGTACTTGGTAATATTTTAAGTTTTTGGTTAATTTGATCAATTTAATCTACTTTAGGAAGTTTTACTGGTATATTATTTGTCTGAACTGTTTTAAATAAAGGAGGTGATATATTTTGTGGAAATGTTACAGGTTGTTTTAATTTAATATTATCTATTTGGTCTTCTATTCTTGTGACTTGTTTAGACACAGTGTGTAATAATTGATTTAGAAATTATTTTGTTCATAAACCTTTTTAATATCTCCCAAAGTTGCTGTTTCATTATCTGGCTTATTAGATCCTTTTTTAAATGAAGTTGCTAAAATTTCTGTTTCATTTATTTTAATTTTTATTTGTTCTAGAGGTGGATGTATTGATTGAATTATTCCATGTTGTGTAGTTTCCCATTTTTTAAATTCATTTGTTTGAAAATTGACTTGTTGGCTTTCATAAGGTAATCTAATATTATGTTTTGATGCATATGTATTAAACCATATAAAGAAAGGAATATTAATTTTTAATCTTCTCATTTCATTATACCATTCTTCCCTAATTTCTTCAGTTTTTTGTTTTATAAATGTACTAAAATACCATTTTCTTTTAGAATTATTTTCTTCTTGTAGAAATTCTTTTCTTAAATATTCTTTATTTATTTTAAAGTCTTCTTGTTGAATAGTATTTATAGTTTTGAAAATCTGATTGTGTAGGTGACATTGATGGTGATGAACCAACTGGTTCTGCTACAAGTGTTGAATAATTTACTGAGAAACTTGAATTATTGTTTATTTCACTTGCTTGTGTACTCCTAATATTAAAACTACTGGATTTTGGTAATGAGAATGAACTTCTAGCAGATTTTATATCAGAATAACTTGATGAAGTTTCTCCTATTCTTAAGGAATTAAATCTTAATAAAATTTTTCCTTCTGGGTTTTGAGTAATCTGGGCTATTTCCTTTTGAGCTATATTTCTAGGTGGTAATGGATTATCTATTATCCATACTTCTGGTATAGTAATTTCATTCCATTTTAATAATTTTAGAGTATAAGTTGATGTTGGAGTATTTTCTTCTGTTTCTACCGTTAGTATAGTAGTTTCTCCTCTAGTATCTTGTAATCTACATCTTGGATTAAATTCAGAACTAGTTTGTTTAAAATATATTCTATAAAGTAATAAATAACCATGTCTGTTTTGTGTAAATATTGATTCTGGTAAATGAATATTTAATACTAATGTGTCTAATATTATTGGATCATGCAAACTTACTTGAAAATTTGGAGCACAATTAAAATATATAGCACCATTGCATAAGTTTGATTGTACTACTCCTAATAAAGAGTCTTGAAATTTTAATAGTGTTTTATCTCTTAATAACATTAATACGGGGGAATCAATCCCAATTTTTGATAATGGCTTAATAGCTATTTGTATTAATCCGAAATGTATATAATTAAATCCTTTTTGTCTATAATTTTCTATTGCTAATTGACTTAGTAATCTTATTTCTTCAAATTCATTTTGTAAAGTTAAAGTTTCTTCGTGTTCTTTTATTGAATATGCAGTTTTAAAATCAAACGTTCCTATTTCATATATACTATTTGGTGGAATATTTGGTAATATATTTTTGTTTAGACTATGTTTAATATTAGTAATTTTTGTCATTATTTCTCTTGAACTAATTACTTTAGAATTTTTCCTAGACTTAGAATTTAAATATTTTCTAACTGTAGACGCCATTTTCAAATTATTAATAACTTCAAATTCTAGTTTACAATTTTCTTAGGACAGGATGGCTACGGGAACACCTAGGCTTACCAACGGCTTTACGCTATTCACTCTTCAGCTACTGAGAACACCTGACTTGTCAACGTATGCACAGCTCTCACTGCTACCTTTCCCTATCCTTAGAATTTTATTCACTAAAATTCTAAGTTACCAACAGTTTGTAAAATGGAATCTTAAGATAGAATTTTCTAAATTCTAAGATCGATTTCTACAACAAAGTAAATAATGTTTTAACTGATATTGTCTAATACGTTGTTCAAAATATTCTATTTGATCATGGAGATATTGTCTTTGAACTTCATCTATATATCTATAATTGCTTGGTTGAAGTAGTATATAATATTGTTTAAGTTGAATCCTACAAACTCTAATCATTTGTCTTAAATTGTGCTTAATAGTTTGAGATCTATTATTAACCATGGCTCTGATACCAATTTGAGACAGGATCAAGAGAAAACATGCAAAATACAAGATTGAAATAAAACATGGAAATTATACAGAATAAATAAAATTAAAGAAAACAACTTACTTGTTTAACGGAAGTATAAAGATAGACGCTGGAATTAAGATTAAAGAAAAGATAAATTAGAACAACACAAGATATGAATAAAACTGATTTTATTGAAAGAATTGAAAATACAAAAGAGAGAAGGACTTAGCTGGTAATCAGCCGATGCCCCTCAATTGCAAATCAGAGTCCTTATATAGACATGAGTTACAGATTTGAAACAAATTCAAGTCCATGGCTATAATTACATAAACTATTTTCTTTTTGACTAGGGCTAAAAATACAAAACATGATAAGCATTATATCTTTGCTTTACACTGTTTTTGATAAGTTTGAAATTACGTGGAGCCTTTAATATCTTGAAAAACTTTTGCTTTCCCACCGTTCTTCTAGAACTTCTTGATTATTGTGCTTGCTTTCCCACCGTCCGTCTAGAACTTCTTGATTATTGTGCTTGGACTTATCTCATTATAAGTCAAAAGGATCTTGAGAAAAGGGTCCACCATATGGATCTTCTTCTGGATTTTCTGGAGTATCATCAGATGAGCTGTTAGAAATCTGTTGAATAATTGTTGCCACCAATTGTTTGAGCTGTTCACTTTTTGACTTCTTCTTTTTGGAATCTTTTGATGAAATAGACTTATCTGGAAGTTGGATTTCGGATTTGGATGGAGTATTGGGCTTGATTGGTATCTCTTTAGACTTGGATGGTAATTGAATAGGTTTTTTCCCGGACTTGAGCCAATTTTGAATACTTTGAGTTGAACATCTTGAAATATCATATTTATCCCACCACTTAATTCTGAATTCTCTAACTAGGAATAAATAACAGTTTGAATAATAGGGTTCAATAGTATAAGATCAGGATAAAATCCAGGGAATTTGGAAATCTATATGGAAACTTATTTGTTGAACATAGGGCTGGTCTAGAGTAGTATGCTTTTTGTAATAAGGAAGAGATAGTTGATTAATTTGGTCTGGATAAATTGCTGGATTGGATCCTAAATAGTACCACCATTCTAAGAACCAAGAAGGATAAAACTTTTAACATCTGTTATCAAAATGAATAAACCAGGAATGATCAAAAGTTCTAATATAAAACATATTGAACCAGGCTTTTTGATAATCTACATAATTATATCCTTTAGGTTCATAAGGAATTGAAAAGGAAACATTTGTCCAGATAGATTGAGTGCCAAATTCTTGAGGGGTTTTAAATTTCTTAATTTTACAAGTTGAGTAAGATATTTTGTCAGAATTTCTAGGGTCTTTATGATGGACTAATTCTACACTATCGGTATCAACTAAAATTAATTCATAAAATTGACGATTTTTAGAAGGGTTATCAGTTTTATATTGACAGTCTGGAAGGAATAATCTTTGGATAAGGGATTTTAATTCAGTTAACGGGACTGATTTGGTGTATTGAGTAACTTGAAGTGTTGTTTTTGACTCTTAGTAACATAGTTAGATTTTTGAGTAGATGACCCTATTTGGGTAGATGACCCAGAAGCTATTTGAGTATTGAGCTGGGTAGATGATCCAGTTACTGCTTGAGAAAATGATAAAGGAGGATATTCAGCTAAGGCTGAATAAGTGTTATAAATTATATATAAAATTTGTAAAAATAGTACTATTTCTTTAAATGTTTTAAAATCAATCCTGAAACTTTACCTACAAGACAAAAAAGTTATGTGGTGTTCAACATAATAAAATAAGAAGTTAGTCGGTGAGCAAGATATTTAACATAAACTTAATAGTCAATTATCTTTCATAATAAATTATATTAAACATGTTAGAATAATATAACTTATATATAAAATATATGTCTTCGAAGTAATAGTACGAATACGCATAGCATTTAACATAATTTTGTCTGTGTTTTATTTCTTTTTATTTGCAGCGTAGCTCTTCTATTCAATGATTAGGTACCTGCATGGTAGCTAATGTATGTGGCGATAAATATTGCTAAAAATAGTGATGCTTCCCAATGTATTAATTTATTTGACAACTTTTTATACATAAAGATGTGTTTTAATTTGTCCAAAAGGAATCATTGGCTGAAAAGAAGCTGAATGGTGGTTTCCTAGATGATTAATAATTAATACCAAAAATAAGATTATTTTAGTTGACGTGAACATCAACTCTATTAATAATAATAAAATGAGATTATTCTTAATTAATGATTAATATTATTAATTAATTCAGTAGTTTTCAGGTCAACATCAACTCTGGTTCTGACATAATTGTTTAATGAATTTACAAAAATATTTGCACAAGGGGGAAAATTTTCAAATACAGTAATAATATACATATATAAAAATTTTTATGTAAAATTTTTCTAACAAATTTTATGTGACGCTATTTCTTAATTCCATAATAAGATCAAGATGATTAGAAAGTTAAATGCATTTATATATAATTCCATATTTGTTCTAATTTGTTAAAATTTAGTTCTTGTACAGGTACCTGGTACCGTGTGGTATGATTCTTTTCTGACTCTGCTAGCTATAACATGTTTTATTAGCATAAAAAATTGGATAACCCATTAGGTTCAACAACCGTTGAGTTTTAATTTAAACCAAATGGTCTATGTGGGCTTCATCGGACATTACACTAATTTTAATTTTAAATTGAAAAAACATTAATACAACCAAGACAAGCTATGAGACCACTTCATGAAAAGTTTAATATTGTTGGTTATCATAAATACAAGCTGATGAAAGAAGTACATGTTATTTTTCTCTTCCTCTCTTTCTTAAGATCACAGTTTTTCTGGACATTCATTAATTATTATATATTTTCCTAAATTTCATATTGTCTACATATGAAATTTTTGTCCCATGGTATAATCATTATCCAACCAAAAACATTTCTTAAGATGACATTTTGTTGTCAATTGTTTTATATCATTTTGCACGTTCCATCTATTTAATTGGTGAAACATGTTAGATTATTGAGTTTATACTATCCAAAAACAAAAACTTGTATTAAATTTTGGGTTAATTCTAATTTGCCCCCTGAGGTTAGGACAAAAAAAATTGAGAACCTCAATTTTCTGAAACTCAAAATTACCCCCTGAGGTTACTGTATCACCGTTAGATTTAACGAAAAATGTATTAAATAGTAACTTAACGCTGTAGAAACCATTTAGAAAAGGGTATTATAATCTATTTTACTGCTTATTAGCGTTAAGTTATTATTTAATACATTTTTGTTAAATCTAATATTAGCATTAAGTTATTATTCAATACATTTTTTGTTAAATCTAACGGTTTAATACATTTTCTGTTAAATCTGACGGTGCTACAGTAACCTCAGGGGGCATTCTTAGATTTCAGAAAACTGAGGTCCTCAATTTTTTTAGGCCTAACCTCAGGAGGCAAATTAGAATTACCCCTTAAATTTTTGTCTTAAATAGTAACAGTGAATAAATAAGTAGGATAAAAAAACACCCTTTCATAGATTGAGGAGCACTAATTTGACTTAAATTGATTCAAAATTAGAAATTCTAATATTATTTAGAAAGCAATTAGAAACTTAAATGTAATTTCAGTGCAAATAGGACTCAAAGTATAAAATAGTAAATTTCCTCGACATGAAAGGACTCAAAACTTCAAGAAAGACAATTTTGTCTGCATAATATATACCAGACACGTGGGGGCGCGTGGATGCTTGGTAAATGTTTAAACATAGTCCAAGCTGCCAAATAGTAATTGAAATTTTCAAGTCAAAACCCAATAGTAAACATTATTCTCATTTGTTAACGAGATATTATTTGCTGTCGAATTTTACAGATAAATGAGAAGCTATATATATATAGCATTTGCATGCATTCGATATTTTTCTTACGTTTTGATATAATTCTTTCAAGATCTTTTCCTTTGTGAATCAAATTTAAAAATATGATTAGAATAATTAATAAATTAAACACAATATAATAAAAATGTTACAATTTTTAGCCACATTAAATCAAGTCGTACATGATATCTATAACCTCAGTAGATTTCATATTAGAAAATGATCAGAATTTTGCATAATTATGTATTTGATGCAGAAATATCCAATGACATTACTCACATTTATACTTATATATTGGTTAACAGATTGGATTTTATATTATTTTCTTTTGAACAAATTACTATCATCTAGATGGTCACAATTTCTGTTTGATATATTTAGATACAATACTCTATGTTTAAATAAGTTGACCCTATTAAAATATTCGTAAATCTAACCCTTCACCGTCTTTCTCTCCCTGTCGTGATCATTGCAAAATTTCTATTGAGCCCATTAAATATTTTATCAAGCAATTAATGTCATATACATCTTTGTTTGTCTCCAATATTTATGGTAAGTTTAATTTGATGAAATTGTTTTAATACACCAGTAAAGCTTGTTAAATTAATTAAATAAAAAATTTTAATTTTTTATACTATTGTGTAATTTTTTATATTAGTTGTCCTTTGTTCAACGTAAATATTGTTAATAGATAATCGATTCGTTATCTAATGCTTTGTTAATGCTGACGTAATAGTTATTAATCCAATAATTAATCATGCTTGTGAAATTAAATAAGAAAAAAAATTTTTTTTCTGTTTACCAGGTTTCAACCATAATCTTCAAAGTCTTCTAAACGAGAATTTTTTTTTTTAATTTTTTATGTAGAAATCATTTTCAACTGATTAGACAAATAAGTTGTCTCGATTTGCGTGTCTCTCATGTAATTAATAAACTGTAATAAGAAACAAATTATTTACTAATTAGTAGCAGAGGTTACACTAAGGAAATACAAAAAAAAAAAAAAAGAACACATTTTTTTTTTATTGCGATGAGATATATATGATTTCATTTTTTTTTTTAGTTATAATTATCAATCAAATACAACCCCAACATTGATGGATATATCAATCATATACATCAATTAATTTTCAATGGAATATCAACTAATATCTAACCCTATATATTAAGATCCATGGTGGTGAGATATATACGAGAACCCTTGTAGTGTATCACCAGATACCCCCTTATCTCAAGAAACATGTCTAATTCGTTTACTCCACAAAGTTTTAGAGATGCCCAATAAAAAGTTGCTCGCAATCCATCAGATGGAAAGATTAATGTAGCTGTTCTTACCGTTGCCATAAATGAAGCCCTTATTGTAACTGGAGGAACTCAGCCTGATCCACAGATTAAAGTAGGACTTGAAGACGTCATAAAAGGTGCTTCTGTAGAAATACCATTTCCTGCGCATGCCATAATTAAAGCAGCTAGACGTCATAACGTAAATATTGTTAATAGATATTGAGGATCCTTTTGAGATAACTCATGACATTGGTCGAGTAGTGAACAACTTCAGCCAAAAAGTTCTTAGGCAGGAGTTTGAACGTGCTGCTGATATAATGCTGATTGATGTGTTGAGAAAGATTTCTGCTGCAAATCGGTTTGTGAGTCAAGGACTTTGGACTACTCAAGGAGACTATCCTCTTGGATCCAAGATAATAATTAATTTCTGTTAATTAGAAATTAAGATAAATATCTGATTTTGAAAAATAGAATATTGATTAGAATTAGGAGAATATTCATTATTTTTAGAAAGTTGGATGTGATAATTTAAGAGATACTAAAATTTAGGAATAAAAAGTGAAATTTAAATTGATGATGAGTTGGACTTAAATTGATAGTGACTTGGCACTATATGATAATTTATGATTCGTTTGACGTACCACATCAATAAAATTAGGTGGTATGCCAGGTGCATGTAAGTATTTCTCATCAATTATATGGCTTAACTAGCCATGTGACGTCAAATTATTAATTATGTATATATTATTTATCTTTAAACAATATCGTATTTGAACAAGAGTCATAAGCGCACTTTGTGGAAACTGGAAAGCCTAGTCTTGTAGTTTAAATGTGAAACTATTTCTTTATAATTTAAGACGTAGATGATTACCAATTGAAGAGAGCAGCTAATACTTTAATAAGTTTAATTAAGGACCAGCCATTAACACATTTATTAGTAAGTTTGTTTTGACATTAATTCGAATCACTAATGATAACATATATTATCATTAATTCGAATCACTAATGTGTAATTGTTAATGGCTCAATTGCGACACCTAACGTACGGTAATAGTATGCCATCAAGGGGATTCAAATTCGACCCCATCACCAAGCTTTGTTTCCAACTGTTAGAATTAAATGTTGGGCCAAAAACTTAAGCTATTGGGAGGGGTGCAGTACTTTATTTTCAATAATATATAAAGGTCAACTTGATCTAACAATTATGATTTTTATTTTCCCTTGAAAAATTAGTAAAATCTTTAAATTACTTAGTACCCTAATAAGCTCAATACCAAAAAAAAAAAAAAAAACTTTTTAACATTAACTATAAAAATTTGAAAAAAAAATATTTACCTGATGACAATAATAAGCAGTTTGATGTTGGAGAATGGGTTGTCAATGGCAAATTGGTCATTGCAATAACTGACAAAGTAGATATGACAACTTGATGGTATAGGAAGATAATGTTTGGAGGGTTCCTTAATGATTTTGGAAAACTCAGTGGCCGTGTGTTGTTTTTGAAAACAAAGGGGGTCCAAACCATTTCCCCTTAATAGAAAAAAAAATTGATGCATTATAAATTAAAGGGATACTAACATTCACCTCCTGAGGTTAAGCAAAAATATAAATTTCCCCCTCCCAAGGATAAAAATAATTAAAAAATTAGGATGAAAACAATAATAATAATTAAAAATATTTAAAACTCTATTGAATAAATAATAAAGAGTAAATTTGAACTAAATTGAATCCACCATTTAATCCAAGCTTTAATTAATAAACCAAAATTGGGCTGTGGCGAGTTCTAGTAGAGGAGAGAGAGGATAAATTGGTGACGAAAGCAATTTCACCAATGAAGGAAGGAAACGACGATCGTGGGCATGGCAATTCGTGTTATGTGTGTCAACCCATTTAATTGTTTATGACAAGAAATGAAAAGCGGATTCGACACGGTTATTAAATGTGTCACCCAAGCCTTGTAATCGTGTTTACTTAATTGTTTAATCTAATTATGCATAGTATATCATATTCTATATATTTATATCAATTAAAATTATTCTTAGAATATAAAAAACTGCTAGTATAACAGAATTATTAAAATCATTACAATTTACTCTTATGTAAATTAATTTACTTTATAATATAAAATTTTTAGTTTTATAAACTATATGTTGCAATAAGGTAAACATTATATCATTAAATGAGTTTGTATGTTAATAATTAACAAGATATATTTAACTATTTGTACCATTGAACTGGTTGGCATGTTGAACACTTTCAACATGAATTCGACCCATTTATTAATCGTGTGTCGTGTTTGCATCGTATTCGTGTCATTCCAGGTGTCATCATTCAAATTCCCACCCCTAGACAATGGAAGTGTAGGGGGAAGATCTGGTGAAGCACTAGGGAGAAGTGGTAGAGATTACTAGTAGAGGGGAGACAGAGAAGGAGATGGAGGAAAAAAAGAAAGGTAAAGGTGTTTACGTGACTTTAGAAAAGTGAAGGAAGATGTTTGTATTTATATAAAGACATTTTGGTTGAATAACATATATTATCTTCTCTCTCATTTTTTTCACTTAATTTAATGTCAAAATTAAAAAATAAGAGTATAATTTGTAATTTCAAAATGTGTAGGAGAATTTGTATTTTTGCTTAATCTCAGGGGGTAAATTGTTAATATCAAATTACTGAACATGAAGTTATTTTGGTAAAATTGTGAAAAAAATTTATACTCTCCTCCTTTTTGTTTAATTTATCGTCAGAATTCAAAAATCAATGGGCAATTTGTATTTTTAAATATTGCAAGGGGGAATTTATATTTTCGCTTAACTTTAGGGGGTAAATGAATATCCCTAAATTAAACTGTTAATTTCACAAACATTTTTGGGGTTTGCTAAAATCCCACATGACCATCTTTAGTTATGAAAATATTAAATACCACCACTTTTCATTAATAACACTAAGAAATTCTGTTAAAAAATATAAATTTTCTCAAATTATCCTTAATTAGCTATTTGATATCTGGTTATGGAAATATCAAATACCTTTCTTTGTCATTAAGAACCGTAAGAAATATTGATAAAAATATAAATTTTCTCAAATTATCCTTAATTAGCTATTTGAACATATTTAAAATTCTAAAAATCCTAAAAATTAAAATGAATAAATAAATAAATTACTTTGAAAGACTTAAACTTTATACAATAATTTTTTTACGGGCACAACTATGATAATTTTTATATTATTCCAAGAATTTAATAAATGATTTTAATGTGAAAAGTTTTTTTTTTTTTTAAGTTTATGTATCATTTGTTCTGGTAGTAATATATTTAAGACTTCTTTAGTTGGTGGAAGAGACTTTTAGCAAGTTTTGCGTTTTATTATTTTTATTTTTTATTTCAACATTTTGAATATTTTGAATAGCTAATCAAGGGTAATTTGGGAATTTTTGTAGTTTTTAACTGAATTTCTAATGGTTTTCAATAGCAAGGGGAGGTATGTGAGATTTCAAAATCAGAAGTGGTTATATGAGATTTCGATAAACCTTAGAGGAGGTTTATGAAATTCACCCTAAATTAAATGCTATCAAAATAAACATATAAAATAATACTTATAAAATATGACTAAGAGGTATCAAACAAAACATAAATAATATTATTAATAGCATTATAAAAAACACACTTATAAATAATATTATTGATAGCATTTTAAAAAAACACGCACACACTTTATAACTAAATGTTATAAAAAATTAACAATAAAACTTATGAAACATTATTAAAAATATTAATAAATTAATAAGAGCATACAATAAAACATTCTAAAATACGACTAAAATGGTTATTAGAAAAAAATAATCACATTTTATAAAACAAATGTTATGAAAAAAAATAAAAAATAACACTTATATAACAAATTTTATAAAATAAACCTTGAAAAAAAAAACACTCATAGAATATGAATGAGTTATTATGCAGTGAAATTAAAAAATAACACCTTGTAAAATAAATGTTAGCAAATAAAAATAAACAATAATAGTTATATAACATAATTAAAAGCATGATCCAAAAAAAATATATCATTTATGAAATGAGTATTATAAAAAAATATAGAAAACTTATAAAATATGACTAAATATGCTATCAAATGAAAATAAACAAGAACACTTCATAAAATGAATGTTACGAAATAAATTAAACAATAACACTTGTAAAATATACGCTATCAAATATATGTAAACAATAATACTTAAAAAATAAACTAGTATAAAATGATGTTCAATAAACTTCATGCAATATACAATATCAATACATACTAAGATACTAAGGAGATGCAACATACAATACATTATATGGAAAAGGCCTATCATATGCAGTACACAATATTGCTCAAATTTAATTAAATCAAGTTAGCTATTGCTCATGCGATGGACTGTTATGCAATAGTATTTAAGAGACCACGCCTAAATACCATATTCATGCAAAATACAATATACAATGAAGTATTTGAGGATAAGGCGCAAATACTCTCTTCAAGGCAAGTGCACCCAAGCTATCCATAACGTGAGGTTGTTTGGTTGTCTCCTCGGGCAATGAAATCCTTCCTTTCTTGACCCAAGAACTAATGGCCATTTTTGTAAAGCCAGTGGTGATACCATTAATGTTTGCGCTTTGTCGATCATGTCAATTTTAGTGTAGGTGGATGTTTGTTGGTCAGCCATATATATGAGCCTCACGACATGTAGGAAAAATTACATTCCAGGCTGTTTTGTATCCTTGGCTTTTTCTTAGTTCAAGCTAAATGAATATTTACAGACAAAAGTTGCCTATTATAGCCAGGATTTGATGAACACGTGATTCTCTCATTTTTTTCCTTGTAAAATTTGTGTGATTCTCATTGGATTATCTCCCTCGACCATCATTGAAATGGGTAGTGGGGGGCAGGGGTGAAGGTGTTTTGGTCTTCGGAGTCAAAGTGGTTATTCTACCTATGTGGCAAGCCCGAATCTTTCTTCGAGGTATCTTCACGAGCTTAAGCAAATAGATAAAAGTAATAGGCTATAGTCATAGAGAAACACATGTTATCCTTATATATCTGATAATTATGGTAAGGTATTCGGCTAAAATATTACTTATAAATTAGGCCCATATATATATATATATATATATATATATATATATATATATATATATGTCTAATTCATATACAATATAGTTAGTGGTTTCCATATGCCTAATGATTAATATCTGCAAGTAAATAAGTCATATAAAAAATTTAATTAATTTATGAAAATACATTAAATAAAGACATGGTTTAAAGAGTTTCATCATGACAAAGAGTGAATGGTTAATGTTGTCTGTCACTGCAGCTGTGCAATTGGTCGTTGTGTCCATGTGTGGCCTATGGAGTTGGCCGATGCAGCAAGCTGTTTTATCCATGAGTAACAAACCTTACTGGCTGTCATGTTGTAAAATTGAATTGATTAATTGTGTGTGAGAAGTGGTCATTGGATGTTGACTTTTGAAGCCCTCTTTCGTTTCTCTGTGTTTGTGTTTTTTCTTAATCTATTTTAACATTGTTTAAGTATTGTAGATGAATCTAGTAAGTTGTTAAAAGACTTATTTTGTTATTTAAGGGTTTAAAGTAGGTCTGATAAATTTTATATGACCTGTTAACATGACATAAGCTAATTCAATAAAAACATGTTTTAGATATGATATTATTGGATTAGGTTGTTAATGGTTAACACGATAAAACCCGTTTGATATTGTATCGCATTTGGATTTATCTCCTAAAAAATCATTTCACCTATTTAACCCGATAATATTAAAGATAATTTAGTAAATTTATTTATGATACACAAAAAATAATAAAATATGACAAATTATTATAAATATTAATTTATAATTATTATTAACCTAATGGAAATTATTCTAATACAGGTACAATATATTTAGGTGTGTATAAGCATGACATTTTGATGGGGAATACAAGGAACAAACTTATAGAATGTCTTATTTTATTTTTAAAAATCATTTAATAATTGGACTTTTTAATTGTTTATCTTAAATATGTTTTAGATGGATTTTTAGATGATGTTGGATATAAAGCTTTATTTATGTTTTCATATTATATTAAATTTGGATATTTCAATATATTTCAAAATATTTTTTAGATATTAAATTTATAAACTATTGGTTATATTTTATGTTCAGAATTTATACAAATCAAGTTACATATATTACTGTCTAACTTGAGAATAAAAAAGGATTAAATAGGTTGTATTCGGATAATACATTAAGTTAACAGTTGGGTTTGGATTACAAAATTTAAACCCAATAAGTTAATGGGCCGGATTTAAATTAACATAATTCAACACATCACGAATACGAAATGATATGAAATCGTTCTAACACGACCTGTTGCTAAGTCTAGTCCAAAGTTAAAATTGTATGATCTCCAATTTTCCTTCTATTAATGAGAACTTTTATGAAGAACGATTGACCGCAATAGCTAGATTCACAACTAGTTAATTATCTAATAGAGTAATTTTCATTGGTTTGAGTGTAAAATGAAAGGTTATCTCTTGTTCCTACTTATTTTTTCATTGTCTAATTATAGTACTATTGGTAACTATTAGTGATTTATAAATTCACGGCTGTGAAATAATAATATACAAAAAATATATTTTATTAATTCTTAAAATACCATATGTCTCTCAAAACAAATTGTTATGCACAACAAAAGCGACAACCAACAGAACAACTAAATACACAACCACAAACTATGCTAGATAATTGAATATAATAGTAACTAAAGAGGCAACCAATCAACCAACAATGCAAAATAGAAAAAACATAAAGATTTAATAAGGTTCGATATAAATACCTACATCCTCGGGCGTCACTGAAGAAACCTTCTACTATCTTCAAAGAGAATTACAAACTTTTGGGCTACAATACAAATACTACAACTATTGAGCCAAACTGTAATTATTCGAATAGTTGGATTAAACTGTAATTACCTAAACAATTGGGCAATACTACAAATACCCAAAAACAAAAGAAGAAAAAGCAAATATTACAAACTCTAAGGTCCTTAATAAAAGGCTCTTAAACTATGAGGTCTTATATGTAAGACCTTACAAATATAGGGGGTAGGGGAGAATTTCTAATGAAACAATTAAACTTCTCCTATATAGCTTCTTTTATAAGCCCACATGAGACCCATGCATATGAGCCACACTCAACAAATCTCCACTTTGGCGAATATGCCGACCTACCACACATTTCTTCTTTTTCCCACATTCTCGATCACAACTTTGACGCCTCCAAATGCGCCTAATGACGCGGTCAAACTCGTACAATGTTGATCAAGTTTAAGTAGTGACTGAACTTGATCACTGTCACAACCTTAGTCAACACATCTGCGGGATTCTCGGCAGTCTCAATCTTCTGAAGTAAGATTCTTACTTCATTAATGATCTCCCGTACAAAATGATACCGAACATTAATATGCTTTGTACGAACATGGAACACTGGATTCTTCGCTAAGTGGATAGCACTCTGACTGCCAGAATAAAGACTAATCTTCTTCTGCCCAATTCCTAGTTCATCCAGCAATCCCTGTAACCAAATAACTTCCTTCATAGCCTCTGTCATTGCCATATACTCTGCCTCTGTAGTAGACAAAGTCACTGTAGATTGTAAAGTAGACTTTCAACTCACTAGTGCTCTTGTAAGAGTAAACACATAACCGGTTGTCGACCGACGTTTATCCAAATTACCAGCATAATCAAAATCAACATAACCAATAACATACTGATCACATTTATCATCCCTCTCAAAGATTAAGCCAACATCTACGATTTTTAACAAATACCATAGAATCATTTCACTGCTTGCCAATGTCTTTTACCAGGATCATGCATGTACCTGCTCACAACTCCAACTGCATGTGAAATGTCCGGTCTCGTAAACACCATAAAATACATCAGGCTACCAACTGCATTAGCATATGGAACTTGAGACATATACTCTCGTTCCTCATCTGCATTAGGAGATAAAGATGCACTGAGCTTTATATGAGGAGCAAGTGAGGTACTTACAGGTTTTGACTACTCTGTAATGCCAAACCGTTGTAATACCTTTTTTAGATACTGCTTCTGAGTCAAACAAATCTTGCCTCTCCTTCTATCTCGGCTAATCTCTATACATAGTATCTTCTTAGCTTCACCCAAATCTTTCATCTCAAACTCTCGATTCAACTGAGTTTTTAACTTTGCAATTTCTTCGACATTCGTCGAAGCTATCAACATATCATCATTACAAGAATTTTTTGTATATTTGTCACTTTAGAATTTTTTTATTTGGCGGTTTTTTAAAAAGTGAGAAATATAACACTAATCTAGAAGTCAAACTTGGTTATTCAACTTATCTGTCACTTTTTATCTTTATTGAATCAATATTTATCGCATTTTTATAAAAGTGTGACAAGTTTCACTACAAAAAAATATAGATATAGTTAGAAACAAAATTTTTGAATATAAAGAACCAACTAATTTTAAAAATTTAAGTAATATAAAAATTTTAAAAATTTAAGTATTTTTTAATATTAAAATAGATATATTAGATTTAAAATTTTTGAAAATAGAATTAAATTAATATTAAGATTTTAAATGTTTAATTTTTTAATATTAAATATTTTATTAAAATAATATAATTTTATAATAAAATATAGATAAATCATATACTATAATATTTATTTAATAAAATTCAATCCTAAATTAAGCATAGCCTAAATATAGATGTGTTTAACATCAAATGAAAATGATGTCGTTTTGTATTTTGTTAGGTGTGCAATTCAAACCTAAATTGAGCACAACTCAACTCTCAATCTTCTACCAATTTCGCTGCTCCTTCAACACCTCCAGGTGATTTTCGACAGCTCCATAGCTCCCCTCCTCCGCCGCTCCAAGCTTCCCTCCTTCACCATCACGGCATCGTTGTTCCCTGCGTCCACTGTCCTCTATGGAGTTTGTAGCTCACCTCTTCTACATTGTCACTTTTGCACTCGCAGGTCGCCACCACTCCATTGTCTCTCATGCTTAGACTTGTGGCCGCCTCCAATGTCTTGTTTGGGTTGTTTGCCAGGACTTTCTTTTTCCCCCCACATTTTGTCTCACTTTACCTCATGAAATGATATATGGAGATTGAAGAAATCAAAGCGGTTTTGGAGAAAATCTGGGACCTCCATGGCAAGCTAAGCGACGCCATTCACTCAATTTCGCGAACCCACTTCCTCAATTTCATCAAAACCCTAAAAAGATCCGAGAAGAAGAAGCTCTACAACGATGTCACCGACGATAACCGGGCTGGCTTCGTGGTCGTGAAGGGGTTTCGTGTAGACGATAACGGCTCCGTAATTCAAGAGGCTAAGAGTTTGAATGCGATTCGGACTACTCTTGAGAATCTCGAAGACCAGCTAGGGGTTTTGCACGTAAGATTTTCTTTTATCAATTTGTTAAAATTTTTCTTACTAATTTGCGTCTATTTTATATTTTTTGTTTGGATGCCTAGAAAACAAGGGGAAAAGGATTTTTTTTTTTTTAACTGTGTGATTCATGTAGATGTCAATCATGATTTATGATTCATGATTGACATCTACATGAATCTACTTTTATTAAATTCATGTAAAGTAGATACATTCTACATGTATCTACTTTACAAATCATCGTAGTCTTCAGTTTGGTCCTTGGTGGGGGTTTTGTTAACTTGAGAGTGATTCATGTAGATGTCAATCATGATTTGTGATTGTTGATGGGTTTGACTATGCATATATGTGTGCAAAAGTTTGGTGGGTGGATGGTCATATTTTTCACATGTTTTGATTCTTTTGAGTGCTAAAGAAATGAGGCTTGGGGAGAAAGAGGAACTTGAATGGTTTCTGCTTTGAGTTGTACTTGTGTGATTGGAATTAAACTAAAGATTATCCTATCAATCTTTGTTCTCCTATGATGGTGAAGTAAAGAGTGAATTTAAGGATCAACAAAACCACTCACTTCTAATTTTACAATAGGGTGTTGCATATGATTCTAACTTGGTTACGCTAATAGGCACATTCACTGCTCTCTCTTTTTTTTTTTTTCCCCATTTAACTAGCTGTAATTACATCACTTTTGTGTATTACTTTTTAGGCTATTACTAATTTTGCAATTGAGAATACTAGCATAAATTGCTTGTTGGAACTCTTGAAGTTCCAACTTAATTGCTGTTGTTGTTATTTTCAGTCTATTGCTCTGAAACTTGAGAAGTTGAACAGAAAAGAAAAAGGAACCATGAAATCTAGATATCTACTTTTTCTACTGATTTAGTTGCTTAAGAGAATGGACAATCATAGCAGTCTAGGCCATTAATTGTGCAATTCTAAAAGATTTGACTTCAATGTTTCCATAATCTATTTCTTCTTTCATTTTTTGGCTGAAGAACCAAACAGAGCATTATATGGCAGAGGATCTTGTGCTACTATTTCTAACTATTCCTCCCCCCTCCATTTTGGCGTACTTGGTTACACATAAACTTACTGAAGATATTAGTTCCATCTATTTGACATTCTAGAGAGAAAAAAAGGAAGGTTCATGGAGAAACTTAAAAAAGTTTTGTAGCAAGGAGGCTTTTGTTAAGCATTTTTCTTCCATTTTTTCCTTCCAGCACTCATTGACTTTTAAATGGAGGCTGTTGGTCGCGGAATTTTATTCCAAATCATTCTACATGTATCTACTTTACAACTCAGGGCCTTAAAATCCTTTGATTAAAAATAACCACTGCTAAATTGCAAATAATCTATAGTCTGAAACTAACATTTAAGCTATTGTTATTATATTCAAAACTTGAATCCTATGAGAAATCAGAGAAGTCTCACTATGCAACTAACAATGTCTGTTGTTTTCGGTATTATGGTTTGTCACATGTATCTGACTATTTTGATGGTGGCAGATATTTGGCTGAATTATTGGCCGAGAGGGAAAAGTTATGACCCTTTATGCAAGTTTTTGCCACTATGTAACAGGCTTCTAAATCAAGGTATGAATATTCAATCTATCTTTTTTTGTAGCTTATGGTTTGTGAAATTATGTTGATAACATCATGGATTTAGTGGCCTGCTCCTTGCATATAGTAAACAGTGTTTGACAAAATGGTATACATGCAGCTCACAAAAAAGTACACACATTTGTATACATACGGACATACACATAAGTAGGCAAACATGGAGCCTAAAGGCACACATAGGTGATTTTTAATCCTTCAAACTTTCTTTTAAACATTGGTTTTGAATTCCGATATAGAAATTTCTTGAAACCTAAAGTTTCTTATGTATTCACCATTGTATCTGCACTTTCATGTCATTTGGATTCTTTGTACTAATGGATTTGTGCTCAAGTGGCAATTTTGGTTTTTCACCTGACGGTTCTTCTCCAGTTGGATGATTATTAATACTATATAACAATACCGCTAGTGGCTCTGTGATATTTCTAAAAAAACTACCATTTATTAGTGAATGCCTCACTGAAATGAACTGACTGATACCTATTAATTATTTTTAACAAGGGGTACTAATTGATAGACTATTGGGTTTTTAATATTCAAAATCTTCCTTAAGAGGATCTCAGAAGTTTTTAACTCTAATTTCTTGGTAATACTGATATGATCTAGAAACCACCTCTTTTTTAATTAAATTATTGTAAATTAGTAGAACAAAATGTAATAAATACACCATTTATTCATACTTGCTTTATTTATTATTTTGTATTGCTACAAAAATAAGAAGGGTAACAGGTTACAATCCAAGTTTTGTAGATCATGAAAGGTTTGAGCCTGATAGTCCATTTAGATCGTTAGGTCAGCTAAATGGAAGACCAATGGATTTAGAGGGATTGTCTGCAATGCAAACTGAGGTAATGCAATTCATGCTTTCATACCTTTTTTTTAATTATTATTATAGTTATTTCATGGAAGTATGAATGGGTTATAGGTTTTATGAATTGTGATTGGAGATGAATATACCTTTTTTTTTCTTTTTTTGGATGTTCTCAAGTATTTCTATTGCTGACTAGGTATATTTAATATTGTTAGTGTTACCTGTTATTGGTTATTACTAGAGTAGTGGTATATCTTTGTTCAAGAAGGTATAACCATCTTCTAATCTAACTATGGTCCAAAGTTTGTTTATTTTCCTACAATAAAATATGTCAGTGACTGAGATTTGTCTTTCCCGAAGCTTCTATATGTCAGCTGGATGTTTGTAAATTCCCAAATTTTGTCTACGTCAAAGACTGAATGCTTTTAATGCTCATAGCTAATGTTGTGATTCAAAATGACTGAGCTATCTTCTTAGGTGGTGAAGATGGTCTTGTCATTTATCTTTCTTTATGAAATATAAGTTTGACAGGTGGGTCTTCAAAAAGAAATTTGGTTTTCTTATAATAGGTAAAGTTGGGGCATCCCGGTGGTGATAGAAGAAATTTAGAGATGGTTCATGTTTTTTCTTTGTGAATCTTTTATAATGAGGTTAGAAATATGTATCAAGTATTCCTGCAAAACTACATTTGGAATGTTCCTGTACTGCCAAGGGTGCATTCATTTTATTTTAGTGGTTGGTGTTTGATATAGTTCTAGCAGTTGACAGCCTTATTTCTGGGAGATGGACTATCTTAGGTTGATCGGCCTTTCGAAGGTGTCGGGAATTGGAGTTTTTGTATTTTGGTTTCCAAATAAGATATGCTCTTGGCTTATGAGATATTTGGATTGCTTGGATGTTCTCTTTCCATTATTTTGCTTATGTTCTGTGTGTATTTGTTTATTAAAATTTAACTGTGTGCCTTCTGTCTGTGTGCCTTTTGTTATGGCTTCTTTATGTGTTGTATGGTTGCAGGTTGAATCTAAGTACCTCTCTTTCTACAACAACTATGGGCTGGGTCTCACCATGTGGAGTCCATTTGCTCCTAGAGTGCTCACTAGAAAATACAAAAAGGGAATTATACCACCTGACAATCGGTTTACATTGAAAAATTACAAAGTAATTAGATGGATTTGATACACTTCAGTTGCTATAATCCATTGTTATTCTTTGCTCTTATTGGTGTAAATTATTGACTATATGAATTACAAAGTTGCTAATTACTTGGTATTGTGTAGTATGCTTACTTGTTTGTTATATGGATTTTTGATATACGATAAAGTGTGGTTGATTCGAGGATTGATGCTTGTTTTACGAGAAATTTGTTTAATGTGATAAATGATACGATAAAATATAGTTTGGTGCATACTTGGCGGCTAAAAACTGTCAAGTATATTTTTTTTTAATTTGTTAAAACTATTTATACTTGACGGCCAAAAACAGTCAAGTATAGTCAGATGCATATTTGACGGTCTGATGATCGCCAAATATGCTAAATTGATCATATTTGGCGATGCCATTGGTGGCGCTTTCAAGACTGTTAAATATATACATATTTGGCGGTAAAAAACCGCTAAATATGGTCATTTTTCTTGGAGTGCATCGACATAAAAGAGTATATAAATGAAAGAGCCATCACGTAGCCTCCGATAATATACACAATTATGAAATTTGCTTCTTGTATACCTCTGATCCATTATAAACCGATCAAATCGCTTATACTATTGTTTGAGAGATTACTTCAAATCATAAAACGATCTTTTCAGTTTGCACACTAAATTTTCCTTACCAGCAACTTTGAATCCCTCTGGCTGAGTCATATAGATTTCCTCTTCCAAGTCACCATGTAAAAATACAGTTTTTACATCAAGTTGAACTAGTTCCATATTCATCTGAGCTACCAAGGCCAACAAAATCTAATGGAAGAATGTTTCACAATTGGAGAAAATACCTCATTGTAGTTAATTCATTCCATCTGAGCGAAGCCTTTAGCTACCAACCTTGCCTTGTAGCGGATGTCATTCTTGTCAAGAAATCCATTTTTCTTTTCATATACCCATTTGCACCCAATTGCCTTTTTACTCTTCGATAGTTGAGCTAGCTCCTAAGTTTCATTCTTCTAAAGAGACTGTATCTCTTCGCTCATAGCTGTCTTCCACTCATCAACTTTAGAACATCTGATTGCCTCTCTATAAGTGGACGGAACATCAGCATCTACAATTAGAAGTGCATAGGCCACCATATCAGCAAATCAAGCAGGTCTGCGAATCTCACGTCTTGGCTTATTAATTGCAATAGATTCTTGTTGCTGTTGAGATTCCTGAGTTGAACCCTCTCCATAATCTCCCAAATCCTCATCTGTCAGAGAAGTACGATCATCTGTCTCAACAGATCTAATTGGGTTCAATGTCATCGTTTCAAACTCCACCTGCTACTGAGTATGCTCCACCTGCTGTAGAGTACCATTCACCTTTGTCTAGTTTTCTAATTTCTTCAACATTAAAGACTCATCAAATGTCACGTCTCTGCTAAATACAATCTTCCTCGAACTAGGACACCAAAGACGATATCCTTTTACTCCTAAAGCAAATCCCAAGAAAATCGCTTTCTTGGCTCTAAGATCCAGTTTAGATTCTTTCACATGATAATATTCAGTGGAACCAAAAGCATGTAAAGAATCATAATAAAAAGTAGGTTGTCTAGACCATACCTCCAATGGAGTTCTATCACCAATAGCAGCTGAAGATAGACGATTAATTAGATGATACGATAAGTCATAGCCTCAGCCCAAAATTCTTTACTCAACCCAGCATTGGACAACATGCACCGAACTTTCTCCAGCAATGTCCGGTTCATGCGTTCTACCACCCCATTCTGCTGTGGTGTACCTCTAACAGTAAAATGATGTACAATACCTTCATCTCGATAAAATTTCAAAAACTGATCACTGCAATACTCACCACCATTATCTATTCTGAGATGCTTGATCTTTCTGCCAGTTTGTGTCTTAATCATCTTTTTCCACTTAAGGAAAGCACTAAGTACATCATTTTTTGATTTCAAACAGTACACCCATGCTTTTACCGAAAAGTCATCAACAAAAGTAATAAAGTAGTGCCTACCTCCCATCGATGCGGTTTTGGTAGGTCTCCACACATCTGAGTGAACATAATCAAGAATACCCTTGGTATTATGAATAGCGGTGATAAATTTCACTCTCTTCTGCTTTCCTAGAACACAATGCTCACAAAATCCAGTTTGCAGGTCTTTGTACCTTTCAATAAGCCTCGTTTCACCAAACTAAATAAGGCTTTCTTACCTGCATGTCCCAATCGCATATGCCACAATCTCGTAATCTCTGAATCTGTATCATTATTAGAAACCATAGCCGTTGATCCAATAACCATACTACCATTATAGTAATACAAGTTGTTCCTCCTAGTACCTTTCAATATCACAAGAGCGCCTGAAGTGACCCTCAGAATACCATCTCGAATAGATATTCCACAGCCTTTAGATTCTAAGGCTCTAAAAAAAATGAGATTCTTCTTCAACTTCGGTATATACCGAACATCTGTCAGAACTCTAGTCAGTCCATCATGATTTCTTAATCGGATTAAACCTATCCTAGCAGTATGGCAAATATCATCATTGTCCATATACACAACTCCACAATCAAGCTCTTCAAACTGAAAGAACCATTCCCTATGTGGACACATATGATAAGTAGAACCCGAATCCATAATCCACTCATCAGAACCAGAAGTGGATGGATGACCAACTGACAAATATCTGATTCACTATCATCCTCACGCTCAGCAACATATGCATCAAAAACAGCCTTGTCCTTATCTTTCTTTTTCAACTTAGGACAATCTTTCTTCCAATGCCCTTTCTCATGACAAAAGGCACACTCATCTTTTCTTAATCTACCCCTCGACCAAGATTTTTCCCTTTTTCCTGGTTTCCTACTTTGACTATGCCCTCTCACTGTCAATGCATCTACTGACTCATCCCTACGTTCTCTTTGATCTCTCTTACGAATTTCATAATTTAATAAAGCAGAACAAACTTCTTCAAATGATAGTTTATCTTTTCCATGGATAAGAGTAATGCACAAATGATCTAATTCATCCGGAAGTGAGCCAATTAATAGCATAATCTTAATTTCATCTTTGAAGGTTTCATCTAAGTTTAACAAATCGGTAATTAACTTATTAAACTCATCAATATGAGAACTGATGCTCGTACCTGGTTTCAACTGGAGACAGAATAATCTCTTCAATAGGTACAGCTGATTCTCATTGCTTTTCTTCATATATTTGTTTTTCAGCGCCTTCCACAATTTGCTTGCAGATGTCTCCTTCGTGAACGGATACTTTTGTTCTCTACACAAGTAAGAGCGAATCAACCCACAAGCTTTTATATTCAGTCTGTCCCAATCTCTTGCACTGATATCTTGTGGTTTTGTTTCCTTCAGAATAATATCCAAATCTTGCTGATACAACCTGTCCAACATCTCACTCTACCATAAGCCGAAATTATTTCGACCATCAAATTTTTCAACATCTATTTTTATATTTGTCACAATCACTGTCTTTTCAAATACAGATGACGATGATGCCATTACTATCGCTCACAAATAAGCTCGATACACAAATCACCAATAGCCAAGCTCCAAACAAACTATTATATTCAATAACTAGCAATCCAAAACTCAACAGCCCAGAATAGTAGTAAGTGCTTCAAAGAAATAGCTATTAACTACCCAAAATCTTAGGCTCTGATACCAATTGTTATGTATAACGAAAGCGATAACCAACAAAACAACCAAATCCACAATCACAAACTATGCTAGATAATTGAATATAATAGCAACTAAAGAGGCAACCAATCAACCAATAATGTAAAATAGAAAGAACACCAAGATTTAACGAGGTTCGGTATAAATACCTATGTCCTCGGGCGCCGCTGAAGAAACTTTTTACTATCTTCAAAGAGAATTACAAACTTTTGGGTCATAATACAAATACCACAACTATTGGGCAAAACTGTAATTACCTAAATAGTCGGATCAAACTATAATTACCATAACAATTGGGCAATAATACAAATACCTAAAAACAAAAGGAAAAAAAGCAAATATTACAAACTCTAAGGTCTCTAATGAAAGGCCCTTAAACTATGAGGTCTTATAAGTGAGGCCTTACAAATATAGGGGGTAGAGGTGATGCATTTGAAACTAGCAAGTATATTAGTCGCACAAGTAATAAAGTGATAAGTAGATATCGTTCCCACGAGGATTGATTCTAATTGAATTTGTTATTTCCAGCAACAATAAACTAAACAGGGGGGATTTTTGTTGAATGATTTACTAAATGAAATAAGAATGCAAGTAAAGAATAACAAAACAGAAAGTAAATTTGAATGAAAAATCAATGGGAGAAAGCTGGTTAAGGGATCCTTCTCTACCACAAGATATGGATTTGCGAATTAATTGTAGAATTGTCATCTAATTACAGCATTGAAGTTATCAACCGTAGATAATAACAAGCTCTATTACCCCAATCTTTCCTTACTTTGTTGTTAAATAAAACAAGCTCTTTATTTAATCTCTATCCATTAAACAACCTAGAACAAGCTCTCTGAGTTTAATTCAATGGATGCATTATGATAAGAAAGATAGGTTGATCTAAGCAATAAACACACAAACTCGGATTATTTAACTTAGGTTATATTCTCCAATTGTAATCTCTGATCACAATTTTGCTACTAATGATTAGAAATTCAAGACAATTACGGATCAAGATTTCTAGTCTAGCAATAAATCACAACCAGATTATATTCAGTTGGCCACTCAAATACAATCAGCAAGCAATCATAAGCATTAAATATGGGAGAATACAAGCAACTTCAATTAGAGAATTGGATAACAATTCCTTACACAATCAACTTACAAAAACCATATCAGGGGCTTTGAAATCACCCTCAACCAATTCAGATTCAGTTACACATGTTTAAGAACGTGGTAAATACAATACAACATGGAGACATTCCAGAAAATGAAAGGGAAGGGAAAAACTTAGCAAATTTGATGTAATTCTCTTTGGATTGTAGTTCTTCCTCTTTCCAAGCTTCCTTTCTCCTTCAAGAACTCCAAGAGATGAAAGAATTCCAGAGCTGCAGCCTCCACCACGTTCTCCCCCCTTCAAGTTATGAAAATAAAACCCTAAAATGTGTTTAAATACTCTGCTACAGTAACGTGCTACAGTGTCCCGTATTATACATGCTACAGTGATGTGTGGAATTACATTTCTACACTTCTCACACTGTTTTGATTACAACTTTCGGTACACTGAATGGATTCATAAACCGTAAATTTCTCCAAAAAGTAGACTTCGAGAGCTTTCAACGGTATATGATATGTCATCGGGTTCATTGTATATCAATACAATTAAATCCGAGAAGATGGTTGACTAGCAGAGGTGAAAATGAAGGGTTTTACTCCATTTTTGTGCAAGTTGCTCCAAAACTCCTACAAACATCAAAACCACACAAAAACATAAAAATACCAAGGAATATAGCAAAGAAACATGGACGAATTGATATGAAAATGATATATAAATAGACACTTATCAAATTCCCCCACACTTAGACTTTGCTAGTCCTCGAGCAACTACGACAATATGAAATAAAACTAAACCGAAACAGAATCAACAAAAAATTAAAACACACAAATGCTTCATCTTGCAAATAGGCCTCAAAGATTGTACTTAATTATAACCCAAGGAAAACTTCAAAATAATGCACTTGATCAAGAATTTTATCTTAAAGATTAGTTTCGCTTCATTTCAATTCCTCAAGTGTGTGTGTGTAGAGCCATTCTCACCTAATCACTTGTAACCCGGATGAGTTTATGCATAAAAATGAATCATATTTAATATTGAAGATGTGTGTATAAATGAACTCCATAGGCCTGCTTTTCAAGTCACTCTCCACTAATGTAGACATGCACAACACCAAGGATCAAGTAGGACTTTATTAAGCTTGTAACGTTTGGCTTGGGTGAAGGTATGATAAAGGATAATAATTTGGCTCAAATCACCCACAAACACATAAATCATTCAAGACTATGTAGAGCTCAACCCTATAACACAACTTCATTTCAATTCACCAGGTTACTCCCCCAAACTTATTTAGAACACTCAATCTTTTTTTTTTTTTTTTGCAGAAAACAAAAGAAAACTACACCCCCACACTTTGTTGTTTCATTCTTTTTAAGAACACTTAAGGGTATAGATCTCTTATTCTTCTTATTTTTTTCTTTTTTTTTTTTCTTTTTTTTTATTACACTTCCCCTCCCCCACACTTAAACAACACATTGTCCTCAATGTGTAAGTACGTGGACGATAAGTACAGATTGGTTTTTTTTCTTTTTTTTTTTTTTTAACACAATAGAACTCACTTGCATTGCTCATGACACATCTCAACCTCCTCTAACTTCCCAAAACCAGAACATAGCTCAAAATTTAATTGTGAATGATCTACATGCTCATAGGTAAGGGACAAACGGTTTGGAACAAATTCATTTGAGGTTAGGAAATCTTTTAGTGAGTTAACAAAGAAAAAGGCTTACAAGGCTCAAAGGGGTAACTAGGGATCAATTTCTGTCAAGGTTGGCTATTAAGGCTCAAACGGTCCAAAGATGGCCTAAATCATTTCCCCAATGTTGCACAGTCTAGGATTTCGCCTCGAGTGACCATCAAACAAGTTCTAGAATTCATTGAAATCTGAAGAAACATTTAAATTACATAAACTTTCTCTAAGTGAACAAATAACTCAGTGATAATAGCTCAGTGCTCAATGTTGCGCAAGGAATCAAAAGCAAAGCGAAAACCAATAAAACATTTCAAGCACACAGATCCATGCATCATTTATCATTTTCCAAGAGTTATTCTTAATTCAATCATTATCTTATCATCGACACACAAAATGCAAGAAAAGAGGTACGTGGCGTTGTTACACCTGAGTCAAGATTGTATATTTCAACAATCCTTAGGACCAGTAGCCCGCAGACTTAAGGTTTCCAGCCTATATACCTTTATTATGAAAGAACAAAACAAGAAACAAGACACTTCAAACAACATGAAATAAACAAACTACAGATTTATTGAGAGAGAATGCGTTTCAAGAGTTAAGAAAACCCCATATTCTGCCATTCTCAGGTTTTCCACAAATGTTTTTTTTTTTGAAATCGAAACTGATAAAGACAAAAACACACAACAACTCGAAATTACATAAAACTAAACTTACTCAGAAAATAATAAAGTCCAACAAATCAGCAAACACAAACAAGTCAGTTAGAATGGGTCTAAAAAGTTTAGAAGTTAGCCTCCTTATTCAGCCATTATGGATTAAAGAAATCCAGAATGCGTTTCAAGAGAACTTGAACTTTTTAAGCCACCACTCTAAAAGCCAAGATTAGAAAATATTACTGGGGTGAGAGAAACAACCTGAAAAAAAAACTCAACTCAAATAAATACAATAAAGAGAAAGCAAATGAAAATGAAGCAAACCAGCAGATATGGATTACAGATGGAGTGTTAAATCCAGTTTACGCCTCTTATTGCCTTCTCCAAACCAATCTATCCGAGCTATTGCTGGATCAGGCGAATAGACGAATGCTTGTAATTTGTCAATTAACTCCCCTGCAGTTGAAGCTGTAACCAGGATTTGCCTCGCCGACTGTGAGATGAAGTTTTTTTCTACTGCTTGATCAAGAAAAGACAACAAACCATCAAAAAAATTATTGACATTTAACAAACCAATGGGTTTCCGATGGATGTTTAGCTGTGCCCAAGAGGTGATTTGAAATATCTCCTCTAATGTACCATAACCACCGGGCAAAGCTATAAATGCATCAGATTTAATGATAATATGTGCAATATGCTCATGCATACTAGAAACCTGTAACTCTTCTCCGATGTGTTGCCTACGATATCTCGTACAGCTAATGGTTTAGGGATAATGCCGAGAACTTCTCCTCCTAGGGATGCTGTTGATCACACACCCCATTAACCCAAGACTACCCCCTCCATAAATCAAATTAATACCCCTCGCAGCTAATGTCCTACCAAGATCAAGAGCTGCTGTGGTAAACTCTCCATCTTTACCAAATTGCGATCCGCAAAATACGCATATATTGCGGAATCGCCGAATTGGTGTTTTCTCCATTTCTACAAGTGCTCTAATCTTGTGTAAGACACGTTAGATATTATACTTTTCAATTGCAAGACAGGTTATGGAATGACATATGAAAATATGCAGAATGTATATATACACCCATAAAACTCTAAAATTTTGACACATGGGGACATACTTTCGGTGGGGGTTGCTCGATGCAGATTTATCGCCCCAAGATTTGAAAAAAATGAGATATGCTTTCGGCGGGGTTTGACAAAACCTACACACTTGTCTCCCACGTGAAACATGAAAAATGGAGATACACTTTCGGCGGAGGTTTGACAAAACCTACACACTTGTCTCCCACGTGAAACATGAAAAATGGAGATACACTTTCGGCGGAGGTTGACAAAACCTCCACACTTGTCTCCCACGTGTACTTATGTCATGGGGTAGTCATATGGTTTGTCAAAAAGAAACTTGAAATTAAAACAAACAAATCAACAATTTAAACAACACAAAAACAACATTGATAATCAGAAAACGAAACAAGAGAGAAATAAAATTCGACAACAACAACACACATTCAAATATACAAGTAGTTGTGATTGTGGCTCACATCTTCCTCTGGTTTTACGTCCAGTAACGGCTGAAACGCCTTCTATGAGTCGGGGATTTGCTTCCCATCCAGTTTTCTTATAAACTGGCAAACAGGGTCGTTTTTAGTCAGATTCCCTAGACTATAACCTGCAATTCATCACGAAATTGTGTCCATAGATTAAGCAATTCACGCTGAACAAGTCCACAAGAATGTGACTCGAGAGTTAACAAAACATTATCCAGCGACTCATTACTCAAACCATTCTTAATAAATGAAAGTTTATCTTCTCTATTCCTGGACGCAAAACCTAATGAACGACAAGTCTGGTTACAATTCCATCTAGCACATTTATAACATACTTGTAACCTTTTCGCTCTTCGCCTCTTGGCGTAGTAGCTCTTTCCTAGACCAGGCATGTATTTTGCGAGATTATGTCCGGCTCACCGGACAATCTCACCTTGGCTTCGATAAGCCATCGGATATCAGCAGGCACATTTAGGAGCATCAACGCCCAAAGTCTAGTAATCCATACTTTATAAATTTTGGACACAGCATTTTGAGGAAGTGAAGGGAAATATTTACGAAGGTTCGATAGAAAGATATCAGCATCCATTGAAGAGGAGAAAAGAAGAGATATTACCGATAATGCGATCGAGTTTGTTTTTCTCCTAGATATGCACGATTAAATCGTTCGAGCAATGACTTCAGCTCCCGTTTGGATGTTTCCTCAAGCTGTTGCACAAATGAATTCGAAGTACGGAATCATCAAATTAAACAAAAGGAAGGAAAAGAAAAGAGCAGAAAAGAAACTAAAGACACATAAAAGAGATAACAATACAATAGCAAACAAAAGTCAAAAACAAGTAAAAGAAATATAAAAACAAATAAGACAGATGGCAAAGAGAGATACAACCTGATCAATTTGATGGCCTACGAAAGGAATCTCCTCGAGACATAAAAATCGATCATTATTACCTTATTTTATTTTATTTTATTTTTTTATTTATTTTTCAAAAACATTGGGTTGCCTCCCAATAAGCGCTTGGTTTAAAGTCCTCAGCCCGACGTCTGTCTCTTATACACATCTAGATGTGTATAAGAGACAGGTGCTTCTCTAGTGGGCTTGGATCCTTCTTCCAACAATAATTGGTGCATGCATATGGCTGGGCCTTGGATGTTAGCAATCGTCCACCCAATAGCTATTTTGTGATCTGTAAGTATTCGGACGAGTTTCTCTTCTTGTATTCGTGCAAGGCCCATTTTCATTGTAATTGACAAAGTACCATATTTCAAATGATCTGGAAGTGACTTAAGCTCCACGGTATTGGCCTTCATCACAGGAGAGAAGTTTCATATTAGATAAAGGAAACTGAATGCTATGCCTTATCTAAGCATGTCCTCCATTTCTTTGGACATTTGTATCAACCTTCTTGGTTCTTTGGAATTTTCTGTCCCTATGAGCTCATTAATAGCCATTTCCAATCCATCCTTGCGAATTAACTCAAAATATTGTTGTGGCAAAGAATCTATAATGTCAACTGCAAAAACAGAATGCAAGTTACTAGGGTACCTCATTGACTCGAAAGTATTGAAACGGATCATTTTGCCATCAAACTCTATGACGAGAGTGCCATCATGAACATCAATCTTGGTTCTAACAGTTTTCGAGAATGGTCTCCCTAAAAGAATCAGTGTTGGATTAGGAGATGTCTCATCCTCT
Source organism: Boswellia sacra (assembly GCA_013180625.2). Classification (NCBI taxonomy): domain Eukaryota; kingdom Viridiplantae; phylum Streptophyta; class Magnoliopsida; order Sapindales; family Burseraceae; genus Boswellia; species Boswellia sacra. The sequence continues at coordinate 89,364 of SNVD02003949.1, forward strand.
ATTTTAAGGACATAGAAGTCTGCTGGAAAAACCAATTGATTCACCTGCACAAGCACATCTTCCACAACTCTTTTGTGATATGCATTAAAATGATCAGCAAACTGAATGGTAATACCAGTTTTCGCAAAAGGTCCAAGATTTAAAGAAGCATAAATAGAATATGGCATGACATTAATAGATGCTCCTAAATCTAACATAGCTCTTTCAAACTTGGTATTACCAATGGTGCATGGAATGATGAACATACCTGGATCTTTGCATTTTGGAGGAATTTTTCTTTGCAATACAGCTGAAACATTTTCCCCCACACTTACTTTCTCATTTCCCTTCAACTTTCTCTTGTTGGTGCATAACTCCTTGAGAAATTTTGTACAACGAGGTACTTGCTCAATAGCATCCAGAAGTGGTATATTTACCTCGATTTTGTGAGAAATTTCCAGGATTTCTTGTTCTTGTTCCTCCTTCTTTGATTTTGCAAATCTGCTAGGAAATGATGGAGGAGTAACATAAGAAGGAATTTGAGTTTTAAGGTCTACCTTAGAAGATGATGTTTTGTTCATAGTGGAAGTGGTGTCATCTCCTTCATCAGTTTGTGATTTCTTTGCCAGGTTTTGGATACTTGCCCCAGTTTCCATTTGCTCTCCATTTCGAATTTGCTCTCCACTTCGCAAAGTTATCGCACAAGCTGATGCGTTAGAAACTAGCAAGTATACTAGTCGCACAAGTAATAAAGTGATAAGTAAGATATCGTTCCCACGAGGATTGATTCTAATTGAATTTGTTATTCGAAAGCAACAATAAACTAAATGAGGGGGTTTTGTTGATTGATTAACTAGATGAAATATTAATGCAATTAAAGAATAACAAAACAAAAAGTTAATTTGAGTGAAAACTCAATGAGAGAAACCTGGTTAAGGGATCCTTCTCTGCCACAAGATATGGATTTGCTAATTAATCATAGAATTGTCATCCAATTACACCATTGAAATTATCAACCGTAGATAACAACAAGCTCTGTTATCCCAATCTTTCCTTACTTTGTTGTTAAATAAAACAGGCTCTTTATTTAATCTCTATCCATTAAACAACCTAGAACAAGCTCTCTAAATTTAATTCAATGGATGCATTACGATAAGAAAGATAGGTTGATCTAAGCAATAAACACACAAGCTCGGATTATTTAACTTAGGTTGTATTCTCCAATTGCAATCTCTGATCACAAATTTGCTACTAAGGATTAGAAATTCAAGACAATTACGGATCAAGATTTCTAGTCTAGCAATAGACAATATCCAGATTATATTCAGTTGGCCACCCAAATACAATCCAGCAAGCAATCATAAGCATTAGACATGGGAAAATACAAGCAACTTCAATTAGAGAATTGGATAACAACTTCTTGCACAATCAACTTACAAAAACCATATCAGGGGCTTTGAAATCACCCTCAACCAATTCAGATTCAGTTACACATGTTTAAGAACGTGGTAAATACAATACAACATGGAGACATTCCAGAAAATGAAAGGGAAGGGAAAAACTTAGCAAATTTGATGTAATTCTCTTTGGATTGTAGTTCTTCCTCTTTCCAAGCTTCCTTTCTCCTTCAAGAACTCCAGGAGATGAAAGAATTCCAGAGCTGCAGCCTCCACCACGTTCTCCCCTCTTCAAGTTATGAAAATAAAACCCTAAAATGTGTTTAAATACTCTGCTACAGTAACTGCTACAGTGCCCCGTATTATACATGCTACAGTGACTTGTGGAATTATATTTCTACACATCTCACACTGTTTTGATTACAACTTTTGGTACACTGAATGGATTTATAAACCGTAAATTTCTCCAGAAAATAGACTTCGAGAGCTTTCCAACGGTATATAATATGTCGTCGGGTTCATTGTATATCAATACAATTAAATCCGAGAAGATCACTGACTAGCAGAGGTGAAAATGAAGGGTTTTACTCCATTTTTGTGCAAGTTGCTCCAAAACTCCTACAAACATCAAAACACACAAAAACATAAAAATACCAAGGAATATAGCAAAGAAACATGGACGAATTGATATAAAAGTAATACATAAATAGACACCTATCAAATTCCCCCACACTTAGACTTTGCTAGTCCTCGAGCAACTAAAATGATACGAAACAAAACTAAACCGAAACAGAATCAAGAAAAATTAAAACACACAAATGCTTCAACTTGCAAATAGGCCTCAAAGATTGTACTTAATTATAACCCAAGGAAAACTTCAAAATAATGCACTTGATCAAGAATTTCATCTCAAGGATTAGTTTCGCTTCACTTCAATTCCTCAAGTGTGTGTGTGTAGAGCCATTCTCACCTAATCACTTGTAACCCGGATGAGTTTATGCATAAAAATGAATCATATTTAATATGAAGATGTGTGTATAAATGAACTCCATAGGCCTGCTTTTCAAGTCACTCTCCACTAATGTAGACATGCACAACACCAAGGATCAAGTAGGACTTTATTAAGCTTGTAACGTTTGGCTTGGGTGAAGGTATGATAAAGGATAATAATTTGGCTCAAATCACCCACAAACACATAAATCATTCAAGACTATGTAGAGCTCAACCCTTATAACACAACTTATTTCAAATCACCAGGTTACTCCCCCAAACTTATTTAGAACACTCAATCTTTTTTTTTTGGCAGAAAACAAAAGAAAACTACACCCTCACACTTTGTTGTTTCATTCTTTTTAAGAACACTTAAGGGTATAGATCTCTTATTCTTCTTCTTTTGTTTTTCTTTTTTTTATTACACTTCCCCTCCCCCACACTTAAACAACACATTGTCCTCAATGTGTAAGTATGTGGACGATAAGTACAGATTGTCTTTTTTTTTTCTTTTTTTTCTTTTTTTTTTTACAAACATAATAGAACTCACTTGCATTGCTCATGACACATCCCAACCTCATCTAACTTCCCCAAACCAGAACATAGCTCAGAATTTAATTGTGAATGATCTACATGCTCATAGGTAAGGGATAAACTGTTTGGAACAAATTCATTTGAGGTTAGGAAATCTTTTAGTGAGTTAACAAAGAAAAAGGCTTACAAGGCTCAAAGGGGTAACTAGGGATCAATTTCAGTCAAGGTTGGCTATTAAGGCTCAAACGGTCCAAAAATGGCCTAAATCATTTCCCCAATGTTGCACAGCCTAGGATTTCGCCTTGAGTGACCATCAAACAAGTTCTAGAATTCATTGAAATCTGAGAAACATTTAAATTACATAAACTTTCTCTAAGTGAACAAATAACTCAGTGATAATAGCTCAGTGCTCAATGTTGCGCAAGGAATCAAACGCAAAGCGAAAACCAATAAACATTTCAAGCACACAGATCCATGCATCATTTATCATTTTCCAAGAGTTATTCTTAATTCAATCATTATCTTATCATCGACCCAGAAAATGCAAGAAGAGAGGTACGTGGCGTTGTTACACCTGAGTCAAGATTGTATATTTCAACAATCCTTAGGACCAGTAGCCCGCAGACTTAAGGTTTCCAGCCTATATACCTTTATTATGAAAGAACAAAACAAGCTTTATTATGAAGGAACAAAACAAGAAACAAGACACTTCAAACACATGAAATAAACAAACTACAGACTTATTTAGAGAGAATGCGTTTCAAGGGTTCAAGAAACCCCATATTCTGCCATCCTCAAGTTGTTCCACAATGTTTTTTTTTTTTAAATCAAAACTGATAAAGATAAAAACACATAACAACTCTAAATTACGCAAAACTAAACTCACTCATAAAATAACAAAGTTCAACAAGTCAGCAAACAAAACAAGTTAGTTAGAATGGGTCTACAAAGTTTAGAAGTTAGCCTCCTTATTCAGCCATTATGGATTGAAGAGATCCAAAATGCGTTTCAAGAGAACTTGAACTTTTTAAGCCACCACTCTAAAAACCGAGATTAGAAAATATTACCTGGGACGAAAGAAATAAACTGAAAAAGCTCAAAAGAAACGACATGAAAAATCTCAAATAAACACACTAAAAAGAAAGCAAACAAAAAAGAAGCAAACCAGCAAATAGAGATTACAGATGGAGGGTTAAATCCAGTTGACGCCTTTTGTTGCCTTCTCCAAACCAATTTCTCCGAGCCATTGTTGGATCAGGTGAATAGACGAATTCTTGTAGTTTGTCAATTAACTCTCCTGCAGTTGAAGCTGTAACCAGCATTTGCCTTGCTGACGGTGAGATGAAATTTTTTTCTACAGCTTGATCAAAAAAGGACAACAAACCATCAAAAAAGTTATTGACATTTAACAAACCAATGGGTTTTTTATGGATGTTTAGCTGTGCCCAGGAGGTGATTTGAAATATCTCCTCTAATGTGCCATAACCACCGGGTAAAGCTATAAATGCATCGGACTTAACAATCATATGTGCAATACGCTCATGCATGCTAGAGACTTGTAACTCTTCCCCGATTGTGTTACCTACGATATCTCGTACAGCTAATGGTTTAGGGATAATGCCGAGAACTTTGCTCCCTCCTAGGGATGCAGCTGTTGACACACACCCCATTAACCCAAGACTACCCCCTCCATAAATCAAATTAATACCCCTCGCAGCTAATGTCCTACCAAGATCAAGAGCTGCTGTGGTAAACTCTCCATCTTTACCACATTGCGATCCGCAAAATACGCATATATTGCGGAATCGCCGAATTGGTGTTTTCTCCATTTCTACAAGTGCTCTAATCTTGTGTAAGACACGTTAGATATTATGCTTTTCAATTTCAAGACAGGTTATGGAATGACATATGAAAATATGCAGAATGTATATATACACCCATAAAACTCTCAAATTTTGACACATGGGGACATACTTTCGGTGGGGGTTGCTCGATGCAGATTTATCGCCCCAAGTTTTGAAAAAATGAGATATGCTTTCGGCGAGGTTTGACAAAACCTACACACTTGTCTCCCACGTGAAGCATGGAAAATGGAGATACACTTTCGGCGGGGGTTGACAAAACCTCCACACTTGTCTCCCACGTGTACTTATGCCATAGGGTAGTCATATGGTTTGTCAAAAAGAAAACTTGAAATTAAAACAAACAAAATCAACAAACAACAACAACACAAAAACAACATTGATAATCAGATCAAAGAAACAAGAAAGAAATAAAATTCGACAACAACAACACACATTCAAATATACAAGTAGTTGTGATTGTGTCTCACATCTTCCTCAGGTTTTACGTCCAGTAACGGCTGAAACGCCTTCTATGAGTCGGGGATTTGCTTCCCATCCAGTTTTCTTATAAACTGGCAAACAAGGTCGTTTTTAGTCAGATTCCCTCGACTATAACACTGCAATTCATCACGAAATTGTGTCCATAGATTAAGCAATTCACGCTGAACAATTCCACATGAATGTGACTCGAGAGTTAACAAAACATTATCCAGCGACTCATTACTCAAACCATTCTTAATAAATGAAAGTTTATCTTCTCTATTCCTGGACGCAAAACCTAATGAACGACAAGTCCGGTTACAATTCCATCTAGCACATTTATAACATACTTGTAACCTTTTCGCTCTTCGCCTCTTGGCGTAGTAGCTTTTTCCTAGACCAAGCATGTATTTTGCGAGATTAATGTCCGGCTCACCGGACAATCTCACCTTGGCTTCGATAAGCCATCGTATATCAGCAGGCACATTTAGGAGCATCAATGCCCAAAGTCTAGTCATCTGTACTTTATAAATTTTAAACACAGCATTTTGAGGAAGTGAAGGGAAATATTTACGAAGGTTCGACAGAAAGATATCGGCATCCATTGAAGAAGAGAAAAGAAGAGATATTACCGATAATGCGATCGGGTTTGTTTTTCTCCAAGATATGCACGTTTCAAACCTTTGGCGAATGACTTCAACTTCCGTTTGGATGTTTCCACAAGCTGCTGCACGAATGAGCTCAAAGCACAGAGTAATCAAATTGAACAAAAGAAAGGAAAAGAAAAGAGCAGAAACGAAACTAAAGACACATAAAAGAGATAACAACACAATAGCAAACAAAGTAAAAAAACAAGTAAAAAATATAAAAACAAATGAGACAGATGGCAAAGAGAGATAAAACTTGATCAATTTGATGGCCTACGAAAGGAATCTCCTTGAGACACAAAAATCGATTATTATTACCTTATTTTATTTTTGTTTTCTTTTTTTTATTTATTTTTCAAAAACATTGGGTTGCCTCCCAATAAGCGCTTGGTTTAACGTCCTCAGCCCGACGTTGGTTCCTCATGGGAGATTCCAATTTCTGTTGTGCTTCTCTAATGGGGGCTTGGATTCCCTCTTCTACAAGATACGGTCAAATGCATACGGATGGCCCTTGGATCAACAATTGTCCACTCAATAGACTATTTTGTGTCTGTAAGTATTCCGGACGATTTCTGTTTCTTGTATTCTGCAAGGCCCATTTCCCCATTGTAACTCGCAAAGTACATTCTCACCCAAGAATCCATGATTCAAATGATCTAGAAGTGACTTAAGCTCCAAGGTATTGGCTTTCATCACAGAAAGAAGAAGTTTTTCATTAGATAAAGGCAATTCAATGTACGAAACATCATACCTATTTGTGGTGATAGCTATAGTCTCATCCAAGCTTGCCACAGCTTCCTCCACTTCTTAGACACTTGTATTCAGCTTTCTTGGTTCTTTGAACTTTCTATCCTTATGTGTTCACTAATAGCAACATCCACTCCATTCTTGCGAGTTAACTCAAAACATTGTTGTTGCAAATAATCAATAACATCAACTGCAAAAACAGAATGTAAGTCATTAGAGTACCTCATTTCCTCAAAAATATTAAACATATCACCTTGCCATCAAACTCTATGGTCAAAGTGCCATAATGAACATCAATCTTGATTCTAGCAGTTTTCGAGAATGGCCTCCCTAAAAGAATCGGTGTTGGATTTGGAGATGTCTCATCCTCTATTTTAAGGACATAGAAGTCTGCTGGAAAAACCAATTGATTCACCTGCACAAGCACATCTTCCACAACTCTTTTGCGATATGCATTAAAATGATCAGCACACTGAATGGTAATACCAGTTTTCGCAAAAGGTCCAAGATTTAAAGAAGCATAAATAGAATATGGCATGACATTAATAGATGCTCTAAATCTAACATAGCTCTTTCAAACTTGGTATTACCAATGGTGCATGGAATGAGAACGTACTGGATTCTTTGCATTTTGGATGAATTTTTCTTTGCAATACAGCTGAAACATTTTCCCCCACACTTACTTTCTCATTTCCCTTCACTTTCTCTTGTTTGGTGCATAACTCCTTGAGACATTTTGTATAATGAGGTACTTGCTCGATAGCAGCCAGAAGTGGTATATTTACCTCGATTTTGTGAGAAGTTTTCAGGATTTCTTGTTCTTGTTCCTCCTTCGATTTTGTAAATCTACTAGGAAAAAGTGGAGGAGAAACATATGAAGGAATGGGAGTTATAGTATTTACCTGAGAAGTTAGTGTTTTGTTCATGGTGGAAGTGGTGTCATCTACTTCATCAGTTTGTTTGTGATTTCTTTGGCAGGACATCTAATTGCTCTTCATTTTGCAAAGTAATCGCACAAGAATTCTCTCTTGGATTGATCACCGTTTGACAAGATAATTTTTCTGAGTCTTGGCCCTCGAATTTGCTCATGCTAGTAGCCAATTGTCCCATTTGATTTGCCAGGTTTTGGATACTTGCCCAGTTTCCTGCTGGAATTGCATTGTGTTAGTGGCAAGTGCATTAACAATATCTTCGAGAGACATACCTGAGTTTTGCGAAGCTGGTTGCGGTTCTGGATGTGGCATTGGTGGTGGTTGCATTTGAAATGGTTGCTGCACTCTAGGTTGATTGAAACCTTGTGGCCGATTTGATATCACATTTGGAGTGATTGGTTGATGATTCCAGTAACTGAAATTATGTTGATCTTCCCATCCAGCATTGTAAGTGCTAGAGAAAGGATCATACCATTGCCTCGTTTGTCCTGGAAATCCACCCATGGCTTGGCTTGTTCCATATATTCTTCTTGTAAAGTTGGATACATGTCGATTGGATGCTCCATCGTAGAATATATCCACCATTCATAAGATTTTTGCATATCTCCTACAGCCATGTTTTCCACAAGAGAGGTTAGCTCAGAAAGTTGTTGTTCAATGTTCGGAGTGCTTACCTCATTTACTCTCTATGGTAATTGTGGCTCAAATCCGCTACTGAATTGATAGAAGTTTACTGCCATGTTGTCTAAACACAAACAATCAGAAAAGAAAAACAAAGAAAATATGAATCAACAATGAAAACAAAATAACAAATCGATTAGATAATCAATCCCCGGCAACGGCGCCAAAAACTTGATGCGTTCGAAACTAGCAAGTATACTAGTCGCACAAGTAATAAAGTGATAAGTAAGATATCGTTCCCACGAGGATTGATTCTAATTGAATTTGTTATTCGAAAGCGAAAACAGAATAAATGGGGGGGTTTTGTTGATTGATTAACTAAACTCAAATAGAAAGCAAATGAAGAATAATACAATGCAAAGTTAAATCAATTGAGAGATACACAATGAAAGAAATCTGGTTAAGGGATTATTCTCTACCATAAGATATGGATTTGCGAATTAATCACAGAATTGTCATCCAATTACACCATTGAATTATCAACCGTAGATAACAACAAGCTCTATCCAATCTTTCCTTACTTTGTTGTTAAATAAAACAGCTCTAGAACAAGCTCTCTAAATTTAATTCAATGGATGCATTACGATAAGAAAGATAGGTTGATCTAAGCAATAAACACACAAGCTCGGATTATTTAACTTAGGTTGTATTCTCCAATTGCAATCTCTGATCACAATTTTGCTACTAATGATTAGAAATTCAAGACAATTACGGATCAAGATTTCTAGTCTAGCAATAGACAATATCCAGATTATATTCAGTTGGCCACCCAAATACAATCCAGCAAGCAATCATAAGCATTAGATATGGGAAAATACAAGCAACTTCAATTAGAGAATTGGATAACAACTTCTTGCACAATCAACTTACAAAAACCATATCAGGGGCTTTGAAATCACCCTCAACCAATTCAGATTCAGTTACACATGTTTAAGAACGTGGTAAATACAATACAACATGGAGACATTCCAGAAAATGAAAGGGAAGGGAAAAACTTAGCAAATTTGATGTAATTCTCTTTGGATTGTAGTTCTTCCTCTTTCCAAGCTTCCTTTCTCCTTCAAGAACTCCAAGAGATGAAAGAATTCCAGAGCTTCAGCCTCCACCACGTTCTCCCCCCTTCAAGTTATGAAAATAAAACCCTAAAATGTGTTTAAATACTCTGCTACAGTAACCTGCTACAGTGTCCCGTATTATACATGCTACAGTGATTTGTGGAATTACATTTCTATACTTCTCACACTGTTTTGATTACAACTTTTGGTACACTGAATGGATTTATAAACCGTAAATTTCTCCAGAAAATAGACTTCGAGAGCTTTCCAACGGTATATAATATGTCATCGGGTTCATTGTATATCAATACAATTAAATCCGAGAAGATGGTTGACTAGCAGAGGTGAAAATGAAGGGTTTTACTCCATTTTTGTGCAAGTTGCTCCAAAACTCCTACAAACATCAAAACCACACAAAAACATAAAAATACCAAGGAATATAGCAAAGAAACATGGACGAATTGATATAAAAGTAATACATAAATAGACACCTATCACAAGCAGTCTCGCTTGGATTGATCACCATTTGAGAAGATAATTTTTCTTTGTCTTGGCCCTCGAATTTGCTCATGCTAGTAGCCAATTGTCCCATTTGATTTGCCAGGTTTTGGATACTTGCCCAATTTCCTGCTGGAATTGCATTGTGTTAGTGGCAAGTGCATTAACAATATCTTCAGAGACATACCTGAGTTTTGCAAAGCTAGTTGCGGTGCTGGATGTGGCATTGGTGGTGGTTGCATTTGAAATGGTTGCTGCACTCTAGGTTGATTGAAACTTTGTGGCCGATTTGGTATCACATTTGGAGTGATTGGTTGATGATTCCAGTAACTAAAATTATGTTGATCTTCCCATCCAGCATTGTAAGTGCTAGAGAAAGGATCATACCATTGCCTCGTTTGTCCTGGAAATCCACCCATGGCATTGGCTTGTTCCATATATTCTTCTTGTAAAGTTGGATACATGTCGATTGGATGCTCCATCGTAGAATATATCCCACATTCATAAGATTTTTGCATATCTCCTACAGCCATGTTTTCCACAAGAGAGGTTAGCTCAGAAAGTTGTTGTTCAATGTTCGGAGTGCTTACCTCATTTACTCTCCATGGTACTTGTGGCTCAAATCCGCTACTGAATTGATAGAAGTTTACTGCCATGTTGTCTAAACACAAACAATCAGAAAAGAAAACAAAGAAAATATGAATCAACAATGAAAACAAAATAACAAATCGATTAGAAAATCAATCCCCGGCAACGGCGCCAAAAACTTGATGCGTTCGAAACTAGCAAGTATACTAGTCGCACAAGTAATAAAGTGATAAGTAAGATATCGTTCCCACGAGGATTGATTCTAATTGAATTTGTTATTTCCAGCAACAATAAACTAAACAGGGGGGATTTTTGTTGAATGATTTACTAAATGAAATAAGAATGCAAGTAAAGAATAACAAAACAGAAAGTAAATTTGAATGAAAAATCAATGGGAGAAAGCTGGTTAAGGGATCCTTCTCTACCACAAGATATGGATTTGCGAATTAATTGTAGAATTGTCATCTAATTACAGCATTGAAGTTATCAACCGTAGATAATAACAAGCTCTATTACCCCAATCTTTCCTTACTTTGTTGTTAAATAAAACAAGCTCTTTATTTAATCTCTATCCATTAAACAACCTAGAACAAGCTCTCTGAGTTTAATTCAATGGATGCATTATGATAAGAAAGATAGTTGATCTAAGCAATAAACACACAAGCTCGGATTATTTAACTTAGGTTATATTCTCCAATTGTAATCTCTGATCACAATTTTGCTACTAATGATTAGAAATTCAAGACAATTACGGATCAAGATTTCTAGTCTAGCAATAAATCACAACCAGATTATATTCAGTTGGCCACTCAAATACAATCAGCAAGCAATCATAAGCATTAAATATGGGAGAATACAAGCAACTTCAATTAGAGAATTGGATAACAATTCCTTACACAATCAACTTACAAAAACCATATCAGGGGCTTTGAAATCACCCTCAACCAATTCAGATTCAGTTACACATGTTTAAGAACGTGGTAAATACAATACAACATGGAGACATTCCAGAAAATGAAAGGGAAGGGAAAAACTTAGCAAATTTGATGTAATTCTCTTGGATTGTAGTTCTTCCTCTTTCCAAGCTTCCTTTCTCCTTCAAGAACTCCAAGAGATGAAAGAATTCCAGAGCTTCAGCCTCCACCACGTTCTCCCCTCTTCAAGTTATGAAATAAAACCCTAAAATGTGTTTAAATACTCTGCTACAGTAACGTGCTACAGTGTCCCGTATTATACATGCTACAGTGATGTGTGGAATTACATTTCTACACTTCTCACACTGTTTTAATTACAACTTTCGGTACACTGAACGGATTCATAAACCGTAAATTTCTCCAAAAAGTAGACTTCGAGAGCTTTTCAACGGTAGATGATATGTCCTCGGGTTCATTGTATATCAATACAATTAAATCCGAGAAGATGGTTGACTAGCAGAGGTGAAAATGAAGGGTTTTACTCCATTTTTGTGCAAGTTGCTCCAAAACTCCTACAAACATCAAAACCACAAAAAAAAATAAAAATACCAAGGAATATAGCAAAGAAACATGGACGAATTGATATGAAAATGATATATAAATAGACACTTATCAAGAGGAGAGTTTCTAATGGGACAATTAAACTTCTCCCATGTAGCTTCTTTTATAAGCTCACATGAGATCCATGCTCTGCAACTTAATCAATGTGGGATCTCTTCCACTTACATATGAGCCACACTCAACACAAATGTCTAAGATAGGGATTATTTAAAAAAAAAAAACTTAACAAAAGCTTGACTACTACAAATGATACAATACAACTTTGTGTTTTCTAGTTGTTGATATGCTTACCCGAAAACAAAATTGAAGAAGTTGATGAACGAAATATGTCCATCAAAAGATCATATTGTAAGTAAAGAAATAAAATAACTGGCACAATAAATACAAGTAGATAGCTAAAGATAGGGATTGCTATATATGATACTTTAGCGTCACTATAGGCCAAGAAAAAGCTTAAACTAAAAGAAAGCGTCATGGTCGATATAGATATGAAGAGTGTTATGATACATAAAAAATAATAAAATATGACAAATTATTATAAATATTAATTTATAATTATTTTTAAGCTAATAGAAATTATTTTAATACAGTTACATTATTTTTAGGTGTGTATGAGTATGTAATTTGGATGGGGAATACAATGAACAAACTTATAGAATGTCCTATTTTATTTTTAAAAATCATTTAATATTTGGACATTTTTAATTGTTTATCTTAAATATGGTTTAGATGGATCTTTAGATGATGTTGGATACAAAAATTTATTTATGTTTTCGTATTATATTAGATTTTCATATTTCAATAGATTTTAAAATATTTTTTAGATATTAAATTTACAAACTACTGGTTATATTTTATGTTCAGAATTTATACAAATCATGTTACACATGTTATTATCTAACTGAAAAATAAAAAAAGAATAAATGGGTTTGATTCGGGTAACATATTAAGTTAACAGTCGGGTTTGAATTTCAAAATTTAAACCCAATAACTTACGGGGTTGGATTTGAATTAACATAATTTAATACGATACGAATACGAAACGACATAAAATTGTTCTAACATGACCTGTTGCTAGGTCTAGTCCAAAGTTAAAATTGTATCATCTCCAATTTTCCTTCTATTAATGAGAACTTTTATGAAGAACCATTGACCGCAATAGCTAGATTTCCAACTAGTTAATTATTTAATAGAGTGATTTTCATTGGTTTAAATGTAAAATGAAAGGTTATCTCTTGTTCCTAGTTATTTTTTCATTGGTTAATTATAGTATAATTGGTTACTATTAGCGATTTATAAATTCACGGCTGTGAAATAAAAATATACAAAAAATATATTTTATTAATTCTTGAAATACCAGATGTCCCTCAAAAACAAATGTCTAAGGTAGGGAAAGTTATTAATTTTTATTTTTATTTTTTAAATAAAAAAGCTTAACAAAAGCTTGACTACTACTGTAACGACACTTCCCCCGCCCGATCTCTTCCGGGCGCACACGAACCCCCTACCGAGCCACCGGGTCACAGATATATGGCCGCACACTCTAAGGTATTGTCCGCTCTAGGGCCCACTGGTCCCGCACGATTTTGCCCACTGGGTATCTACACTCAAGTGACGCCTCCCCCACTCGAACCCAAGACCCCAAAGGCTATTGGAATTCAAAGTGAGTACCATTCGGGCAAGTACTCACTTTGAACTCCAATAGCCTTTGGGGTCTTGCGTTCGAGTGGAGGAGGCGTCACTTGGGTGTAGATACCCAGTGGACAAAACCGTGCGGGACCAGTGGACCTCAGAGCAGACAATACCTTAGAGTGTGCGGCCATGTACCTGTGACCCGATGGCTCGGTAGGGGGTCCATGTGCGCCCGAGAGAGATCGGGCGGGGGAAGGGTCGTTACATAAAAAAGGCGCCTTTTTTTATGTAACGACCCTTCCCCCGCCCGATCTCTCCCGGGCGCACACGGACTCCCTACCGAGCCACCGGGTCACAGGTACATGGCCGCACACTCTAAGGTATTGTCCGCTCTGGGCCTACTGGCCCGCACGGTTTTGTCCACTGGGTATCTACACCCAGTGACGCCTCCCCCACTCGAACCCAAGACCCCAAAGGTCTTTCCAGTTCGAAGTGAATACCATTCGAGAGTTGACATGACCCACCCCTAGCTAACACGGGCGAATCATGCCTAAAATTGTACTAAGAAAATTTAACTTTTTAAAATATGCTAATTTACGAAAAATTTGGCAGAGTTTCCTTTGTATTTTAGACTAATCCCCCTGCCAAGTACACAAAATTCAGCACTTCCAAAATTATTTATATAATCACTAACTTCTTTTTCGGGACCTTAAGTCCATCTGTTAAAATAATTATATCTCCAAAACAGTCTTTAGAAGAAAATATGGCCTCCGGCCTCAAATATGATTAATTTCGATTCAAAAAGTTTACAACTAAAATTTTAATATAAGTTTAAAAACTCAAACATGATTGAATAAACAAAAATGTCTAAAAAGAACTAAAACAAATCTTTGATACATATACGATATCAAATATTTACATATGCAAGAAAACTATCTACGATAATACAGTAAGATATAAAAAGAAAGCTCTCAAAGCATTATCAAATGGCCAACCTCAAGCAGCTATTGGCGTTCTGACTGAACACTGCAATCTCCTGGGGAAAAAGGGGTTTTTAAAGAAAAGAAAATAGGGTGAGTATAACCTCAGTGAGTGGGATAGAGTCATTAAAATAGATAAAAATTTGCATAAAATAAAATACTATATCATAATAATAAATTAATTAAAAATTATGCTTTACTAACATTAATAAGAAAACTACTTAGAAAAGATACAAAAACGAGGAAGCAATTCTTTCAATAATTTCAATGCCTTTCACAAAATCTAAATTTGAATATAAAAATCTTCTAAAGCATTTCTACTTGCATTCAACATTCAACATGATAAATATATTAAGTTTCTAAATCTCATAAAACTCATTTCTTAATTTAAATTGCTAAGTCATTACAGTTTTACTAATCAAGTACCCAAACTAATCTGACTGATCATGACCTGGCGGGGGTAGGATCGCTCAGGCCAAGATATCACTAAACTGATCCTACGCATGCGCAGAACTGCCCCCAAAGGGCTAAACATCCAGATCACACAGCCCAAAGCCTCTATGTGTGCCTGAATGAGTCCCAAAGACCTCTATAATTTTACTATCTGAATAAATTGGGTACTATCTTAGTAAAACATACAAATTCAATTCTTTACGTTTAAATCTCTAAAACATTAAACAATCATTTCCGATACTGCATAGACAAAATTTGATAAACTATAAAATATGCTTCATACTAGAATAAAGGAATATCTATTTACTAACATAACAAAGTTTTTCTAACAATTATAAATAAATAGAAATTTATAATTTATAGTTCAATTGTTGGTAAAAATAGTATTTTTCCCACTCACTATTCTCGTGGATTAACTTGCGTAGCAACCCCTTCCGCGTTCGAATCCTGGTATGTATTAGGAACCACAGTCTCACCTAAGGGAAAAGCCAAATAAAATTCTTTAATAGTACAAAACCCCAATCTCACCAATAACATACTAATTCTCCTAATTAACTCCATTTTCACACTTCGTAAACAGAACAATTCTGGTTCTCGGATTTTTTATAATTAATTGACTCATCCAAATGGTCTAATATTTTATAACCATCTTATACACATACATGTCTAATACCATATAAAATTTCATAGCATTATATGCTCATTAGATACCTCAAATCCTTCATTTTTCCAGATACACAAATTCTGTAAATTCATTTCCAGAACTGACCTCTCCCTATTCTAAAATACATGATAATTTGTACTAAATTTGTAAATTCACAAAACTCTCCAGTTTTAAACTACACATATATACAAACTTATATCCCAAATTTCATAATTTTTGAAGACCTCTAGATAACTCAATTAACTTGCCCAAAACTGATTTTCTGCAGAAAAACTGAATTTCCAGTAGTGAACAGTAAATTTCGAAAATTCATAATAAATTGCATTCTCCACATTTTTCAGTGAATCCAATTTTAAACAAATCCTTAGGATGTCTATTTTAACATATAAAAATTTCAGAATCAGATTCAAATCCAACAGACTGCTATAATTTTCGAAATCTATACTGTTCACAGAACCCTAATTTTCCATAATTATCATCAAAACTTCAATTCCTTCAAAATACAAGAAATTGAAGCCTAAATAAGCATGAAAATCTCATTTCTCTCTCTAGTTTCTCTCTCTATTACATCTCCAAATATCAAACAACCTCCTCCTAATATTGATCTAGAGATAGGATTGAAATTATATAATCTAATTAAACTAAGAGATGAAGAAATTACCTTAAAATCTTCAAATTCCTTAGAAAAATCAAAATCTTCTCTTGCTTTCTCTCCCCTTATCTCACGTCTTCTCTTCTGAATTTTCTTCTAATTATGTCTTAATTAATCCTATTATAAATGCATGGCATATATATATAATGAATTAAAGACTTATGGGCTGGGCTAAAATAATTGATGGGCTAGGCTTAGATAAGTTATTAATGGGCATTAATAGGCTTTACAACTACTAATGAGACAATACAACTTTGCGTTTTCTAGTAGTTGATCTGCTAACTCGAAAACAAAATTGGAGAAGTTGATGAACGAAATATGTCCATCAAAAGATCATACTGTAAGTAAAGAAATAAAATAACTGGCCCAATAAATACAAGTAGACAGCTAAAGATAGGGATTGCTATATATGATACTTTAGCGTCACTATAGGCCAAGAAAAAGCTTAAACCAAAAGAAAGCGTCATGGTCGATATAGATATGAAGAGTGTTATGAGGCCAAGCATCAGCTTCAGCGGCAATGATTTGAGAAAATCGTCCTCTTCATAACGAGATGTAAGGATAGATAAAAACAATCCTATTGAAATCGAAGCGAAGGAAAGAGAACCTGCAACTGCCAGGGTAAAAATGTGGAATACAACATTTTTCAGATGATGCGGTAAATTGTCATCACCAGGTACAGAAAAAGCTGCTGCGAAAACCAAAGTAGCAATAATTGTAGCGACAAGCATGCATGATTCTGCCGTCTTCCTCATCCACTCTTCTCCTCTTTTCCGTAAGTCTTTATGGTCCCTGGTGAATAACTCTGGAGGTGTAAGGCCGTCGTTATTTTTCATTTCCTTCATTGACGGAATTACGAGTGATTCAACCTCCTGCGTCCGGCATTTTTTTAGAATGTATGTTAAAAACTTATAAACTACAAATTTTCGTGAATATCCAAAAAATGGATATATGATATAATCGGAAAACTTTTTAAATGCCATATATATTGCAATCACAAATACGAAAACTATATCTTAAAGTAATGTAGTTCAAGTCTGTTAAGGAAGAGTTGAAAGCTCTTGACATTAATTGAAGCAATTAACGGAAGCAATTCACCTTAAATAATTTAAGTTCTTGCTGCATTTGTAGAGCCGCACCTGGCACCTTGCTGACTGCTCTTGGAATATTTTTTGGAAATGATGCAGCTAAATGCAATAAATTATTGCCTTTTTTATCTGGGATGGTTAGTACAAATTCTTTATTGAAGCCTAACCTAGCTAGGAGATCAAATGTAGTGAATTGACGGTGCAAAATTGCAATATGAAATATGGTTCGACCTTCTTCATTCAGTTCACATACCAAATCGGGATAAAAGTCGATCAGCATTTTCAAGAATTTTGGGTTCCCGAGTCTAGCTGCATCAAAAAGTAACCAATTATTTCTTTGCATGTATATCCCAATATCCTGGCCTTTAAGTTCTAATGTTTTGTTGCAAAGAGATTTGAGCAGTTCAAGAGCTCCAATTGTCAAGTCCGTTTCCTGATTGATCGAATTCTTTCCTGAAAAGGCCAAGAGTGAGAAGTAATTTGTGGGGTGCTTATACTCACATATGCATGTCAAGTATTATCTATATTGAGAATTGAACAAGTAACGTACAAAACTTCATGACCATATATTTAATAGTCGAGGAATGGGGCTCTGGTTTGATAATTTATCGTGGGTATTGGAGCTGCGTACCTCTGCTATTGAACGCTGAGGGATTTCGAGCCAACATGTGCAAGGCCGTTCCATGTCCCACATAATCAACCGTGGCTAGTGTCCCGTGACGGTTTAGCAACTCCGGAGCGAGATCTAAGTTTCGTCCACATATGCGTAGAAAGCAAACACAAACAAAAATACACACACACACATTATTTTCAAAAGACTACATTTTCTAAATTACGCAAGTTGCTTGTACCATGGAATCATTACTTTTATTCAACAAAATCCCAACACATGTATTTAGCTCAATAATAGTGATCAAGTAAAGATGATGAAAAAATACACCGATATATAATAAGATTTTGCCTAAATAGAATTATAAAATAAGCATACATATTATTTCTACAATAATGAAATAAAAAAATATACATCGACATACCATATAATTCGACTTGAAATTCAGAGAATAAACAGTAAAATCTCAGCTCAAGAATCCTGAGTGAGAGAGCTAAAACTTTTATATTCGGAGCATTACAAAAAAGTAATGGACAGGTGTACAAAATCAGAGATCCCAACAGAGACAGCCAATAGAAAAACATTACATGGCAATTCTAGAATACTGTACAACTAATCCATAACTAACTTGCTGATTAGACTAACTAACTGATTGTTAAAAATTAATAAAATAGTAAGCTGAATTAGCTTACTTAGCAGAGCAAAGAAACGAAAAGAAAGAGCAAGAAGCTGACGAGCATAAAACAAGTACAGAACACATTTTGCAGTGCAGGAGCAGGAGCTCAATGAGCTTTCTTTACATCCCCCCTCAAACTGGAGGGTAATTCCAACACTCCAAGTTTGCTTCGGAAGACATTGAACAGAGGCAATGGCAGTGGTTTTGTGAGACAGTCAACTAGCTGGTCACAAGAAGGCACATATCTAACTTCAAGTTCTTTCTGCAAAACTTCGTCTCTAACAAAGTGAATGTCTATCTTAATGTGTTTTGTTCTTGCGTGAAGAACAGGATTGGATGCCAGAGCACTGGCGCTGGTATTGTCACACCAAGTGACTGGGCATTGAGATGGTTGGCACTGCAGTTCACTTAACAATGACTGAATCCATGTGATCTCAGCAGCAACTTGAGCCAAGGCACGATATTCTGATTCTGTACTTGATCTGGAGACAACCGGTTGCTTCTTTGACTGCCAAGATACCAGTGTGTCACCTAAGAACACACAGTAGCCTCCAATTGATTTTCTGTCTTCTACATTGCAGGCCCAATCTGCATCTGAGAATCCAGTTATGTTGATATGATTACAGGGTCTGATATGAAGGCAAAGAGTTTGGTATTTTGAAGATATCTTAGGATTCTCTTCACTCCCTGCGAATGATCAATTTGGGTGTCTGAAGTGCTTGGCTGAGTTTATTTACTGCGAATGCAATGTCTGGTCTGGTGAAGGTGAGATATTGCAAGGCTCCCACAGCACTTCTGTATAGTGTAGGATCAGAAAAGAGGTCTGAATTTTCAGTTCTCTTGTCCTTGCTAACAACAGCTAGTGTAGAGCAGGGTTTTAAATGCTCAAGCTGTAGCCTTTTAAGTAGATCAGTTATGTACTTTGACTGATTTAAGTACATGCCTGTATCATTTCTCCTTACTTCTATTCCAAGAAAATAATGGAGGTCTCCAAGATCTTTAAGTGCAAACAGGCTATTCAATTTAGAAATAATCCCTTGTATGAACTCTTGATTATTTCCAGTAATCAGTATATCATCTACATACACTAGGATAAAAATCAGGATGCCTTCTGTCTTGTAGATAAACAAAGATGAATCTGATTTTGCATTGATGAAGTTCCACCTCAGTAGTGTGCCTTTTAGCTTATCAAAACCAGGCCTTTGGAGCCTGTTTAAGACCATATAGAGCTTTGTGCAGTTTACAGACATGAGAGGGTTTAGATGAATCTACAAATCCTTCTGGTTGTACCATGTAGACTGATTCCTCCAATTTGCCATTCAAAAATGCGTTGTTGAAATCCAACTGTCTTATTTCCCAATTCCTGGTTACTGCCAAGGTGAGAATTACTCTAATAGTTCCAGCTTTCACTACTAGACTATATGTTTCAGAGTAGTCAATACCAGGTGTTTGGTGAAACCCTTTTGCCACCAGCCTGGCTTTGTGTCTCTAGATAGTTCCATCACTATTAAACTTAAGTTTGAACACCCATTTGTTTCCCACTAAATTGTATAGAGGAGAAAAAGGAACCAAAGTCCATGTTTTGTTTTTAGTTAAGGCCTAGAATTCTGTATCCATTGCTTTCCTCCAGAAATCAGATTGTAAGGCTTCAAACACTATCAATGGTTCTGAGTTTTCCAGGTTTGTATGATGTGAATAGCTGATGTGGTATATTTTTGGTTTGAAGATGCCCCTTTTTGATCTTGTGATCATTGGGTGGTGTGGCATAATAGGTGCTAAGCTCTGGTGGTCAGGCTGTGGGATTTCAGGTTCATGTGCAATTGTTTCATTTGGCTGAGATGACAGTGGAATGTCTGAATCACTGTCTGGTGAAGGTTGCTGATTGAGAGAAGGATAGTTTGGATTATTTGGAGTATTTACAAGATTAAGTTCTGCTGCAGTGAGAGAGTCTTGAGAGAGTTTTCTGTTCTAATTCTTGCTGGTCTCAATTTCCCTGGGAGTATAGTCTTGTTCCTTCCGTCTACTGAGTATTGGAAGAAAAAGTCCTGACAGATCATTGAGGGAGGTCTGTGAAGTTGGATTGTTTTTGGTATTTAGAAATCCTTGTTTGAATGGAAATTCAGCTTCATTGAAGATTACATTTCTTGACATGTAAATTCTTCCAGTGGAGCTGAGACACTTGAACCCTTTGTGTTGATCACTATAACATAGGAAGACACATTTTGTAGAGTGAAACTGAAATTTGTGGTTCTGATAAGGTCTTAGACAAGGAAAGCAGGTGCAGCCAAAGATTTTCAGTGAGTGATAGTCAGGAATCCGTTTGTATATTTTCTGCCAGGGTGATATGCCATTGAGAATTGGTGTTGGGAGTCTATTGATAAGCTAGACAGCAGTGTGAAAGGCTTCCCACCAGTACCTCAATGGCATATTTGCCTGAGCTAGCAAGGTTAGACCCATTTCTGCAATGTGCCTATGCTTTCTCTCTGCTTTTCCTTGTTGTTCATGAGTATATGGACAGGCAATTCTAGACTCTATACCATTTTGATTGAGGAAATCAGTGAAGACTCTAAACTCTCCTCCCCAATCTGATTGAAGACACTTTATTTGCTTTTCAAATTTGTTTTCAACCAGCATTTTGAACTGTTTGAAGGCTGATAATGCTTCTGATTTGTTTTTGAGGGGATATATCCAAGTGAATCTACTGAAGTCATCTATGAAATGGATATAGTATTTATATCCGGAAATGGAAGAAACAGGAGCTGGTCCCCAGAGGTCTGTGTGTATCAATTCCAGAGATTGTTTGGTTTTGCTGTTTGAGTTCTTGAAAGGTAAAGCATGTGATTTTCCACACTGGCAGGCATCACAGAAATCAAAATTTTCATTGCCTTTAACAGATTCTTTACAAGCTCTTAGAATTTGACTCAAAATTTTCCCTGATGGATGACCAAGCTTTCTGTGCCAGACATTAAGTTTTTCTTTGTCTGACAGAAAGTTTGTCACAGAGGCCACAGGGTTACAAGGACTTACAATGATTTCTATATTTGACCTTTTTGACACATTAGATGACTCACTAGACCTTGAGACAGAAGGAACAGACTCAACACAATTCAAATAACTTTTATTGTTTCCGGGAACTTGGAGCAGATGCTGATTTGGAAATGTGAGACCAGGGCAGATTCGATAGAGACCTTCCTTAACTCTCCCCTGCAGAAGAACCTGGTGTGTTTGTTTGTCCTTTACAAGACAGAAATCATGGTGAAATTCAACATAAACTTTGTTATGTTTGGTAAGACTAGATATGCTCAGCAAGTTCTTTGTTATTTTGGGCACACACAGTATGTTTTTAAAGTTTAACACAGTTTTTCCAGTAAACAACTTTGAATGGCCTACATGTGAAATGCATAGATTTCTACCATCACCTGTAGAAAGAGATTTGTTACCAGAGTAGTCACTTCTTGAGTTGAGGAGGCTTGGTTCTGCTGTAACATGATTAGTGGCACCATTGTCAGCAAACCAGGATTCATCATTGACAGCTTCAGGTGTGGCATAGAAGGCCTGGTGGGATTGATTGTTGTTGAAGTAACTTTGTTGAGACTGACCAGGCCTTGTAAAACCTTGCTTGTTGTTATTCCCACCTCTGTTTCTATTAGTACCTCCCATGTAGTTTAAGTCAGTCCGGTAAAAGCATATAGTTGCAGAATGTCCTGTTTTCCCACAGATTTGGCAAATAGGTCTGGAGTTGCCAAATCTGCCACCTCCTCTTCCTCTGGTATTTTTGTTTCCTGAACCTCTTTCAATATTCCGATTACTAGTTCTATTAAAACTTTGTCTGAACTGATCTTGGTTGTTCTGATTTGGTTTACCAAAAACAATATTGGCAGAGGCTTGATTGAGACTCAAGTTTGTGAAACCATTTAATCTCTCAAGTCTGTTTTCGAAGCTGAGAAGTGTGGCTTGGAGTTCTTGCCAGGAGACTTTCTCTCTAGCTTGAATCTGGACAACAAAGGGAGTGTAATCACTGTCTAGTCCTAAAGTGATGAATGAAATCAGATCATCCATATCTACTGGACTCCCAGCTACTGCTAGATTATTTGAAATCTTCTTCATGACAGCAAGATATTCATTCATCTTCATTGACCCCTTCCTAGTGGTTTCAAGATCAAATCTCAGATTTGAGATTTTGGATCTATTCCTAATACCACAATATTGTTCTAGGGCTTTCCAAAGTTCATGAGAGGTAGGTTGTCCTATTACCTGAGCTGCTACTTCACCCGAGACTGAGCTGAGTAACCAACCCATTAGAAGGCTATCAGTTGTGACCCGATCTTCAAAATCTGGGTTGATCTGGAGCTGGGAGCTGCTATCACCTTCATCCCCCGTTGCTGTGATGAACTCAGGTAGGCCTCTCCTTGTTCCAAGAACAAAAACTTCCAGCTTATAGCCTTTTAGTGTCGGTAGTACCATAGCTTTCCAAATGGTGATGTTGTCTTCATCAAGTTTGATAGGAAATGACTGGCTCAGGGTGTTACCAAAGGGTGAGCTTCCATTGAGAAGGCTGGGTCGGGATGAACCAGAGTCACCAGTGGAAGGACTTCCTTGGAATGATCTTGAGGGCATGGCGTTTGCCTTTTCACTGCTCTGATACCAACTTGAAATTCAGAGAATGAACAGTAAAATCTCAGCTCAAGAATCCTGAGTGAGAGAGCTAATACTTTTATATTCAGAGCATTACAAAAAAGTAATGGACAGGTGTACAAAATCAGAGATCCCAACAGAGACAGCCAATAGAAAAACATTACATGGCAATTCTAGAATACTGTACAACTAATCCATAACTAACTTGCTGATTAGACTAACTAACTGATTGTTAAAAATTAATAAAACAGTAAGCTGAATTAGCTTACTTAGCAGAGCAAAGAAACGGAAAGAAAGAGCAAGAAGCTGACGAGCATAAAACAAGGACAGAACACATTTTGCAGTGCAGGAGCAGGAGCTCAATGAGCTTTCTTTACAATTCGTAATGAATGCTTTCATAAAAAATAAGTTCTGCGTCCTCGAAATTCGCTCTTTCTCCATATTTTTTGTGGAAAAATTCAGCCGTCTCCTTTTTTCCAAACAAAACCGCTAGTTGTAGTGGTGTCCTATTGTCACCTCCTCGTCTTGTAAGCAGATTATGATTGATTTCCAACATCTTCTCAAGAATTGTTGTAGCTCCAACCATCGCAGCAATACAAAATGCATTGTTCCCGTTTATGTCTTGCGGCTCTAAGAGATCGGGGTGATTATCTGCTTTTTGTAACATCTTCTCTAAAAAGACATTTTGTCTTGCTCATGATGCCACATGAAGAATGGTTTGCATTTTTGGTGTGATGGGCCGTCTCAGAACTTGTCGATAATTTGTACGGATTAAGCTTTCAGCTGTTTTAACGTCTCCTGTAATTGCACCTTTGTAAAGTTGCAAATTTCTCTTGTAATCTTTTATCTCGTCATACAAAAAGCACAATTTGGTTAAATATGAAAGTTAGTATATATTTCTCATAAAGCATCAACTAATGGCACAAGGGAAAAAAAAAATTCAATTTGATTTCTTTTGTTAAACATCAAGAAGCTCAATATAAGTTTGAATTTTCTATACTTATATACACAAATGTGTACATGTACAAGCATAAATTACTAGTAGTTGATGAGATATTTGAACTTCAAGATTTTGACTCAAAAATAGATATCAATTTATGGTCTTTGAAATCATCTCTTTATTCAAATCTGGCGGGATGAAGAGTTGCTATGTTGGCACTTCATCAAGGATCTAGCATCCTGTAACATATCTTCATTTTTGACCCGCCATAATAAGATTAATAAATTACTAAAAAAATTGAGTTCATTTGAGATCTTTAGGTATCCTAACCCATATATAGATTAATAAATTACTAACGGGGAGAGAACTTACCGTTAAAATCTTTCCGAACCGGTTCAGCATCCATATTGTGTCCCTGCACCGGTTCTACTGTTTGGTTTTCTCCCTCATTCGCATCAGCATCAATAATTTCTCCCTGAACCGGTTCTACTGCTTGGTCTTCTCCCTCATACGCATCAGCATCTATAATTTCTCCGTGAACAGGCTCATTGTCATCTATGACTTCCCCCTGAAGCGTATCAACTTGTTCGTCTATTGGAATACTAACGTCTCTTGGCGAGGATGGAAGAGCTGAAGTGTTCATTTCTCCTGAATATATTTGCTGTATACTCTCAATAGAAAGCTCTATATACAACTTAGTTATTGAGTTACATGAAATATTGATTAGTGATCGAGGAAAAACACTTAATAGAAAGCTCTATATACAACTTAGTTATTGAGTTACATGAAATATTGATTAGTGATCAAGGAAAAACAAATGATACAAAAACTACATGTAGATTTTCAACTTCTTAATTTATTTGTAACTCATTAGCTGGGATCCACCCTAGAAAACTTGCAATCCCGAAATAGATCCCGAAATAGATCTGATAGTAGTGTGTGTGTGTGTGTATGTAGATGAAGCTATATATAACAAAAACTTCCGCCCACTCACACATACACCACGCACATATATAACAAAAAAAAAAAAAATGTATGAAAAAGAATACAAGACAAACAATCAATAGAAGAGCCTAGTGCTCGGAAGTGCCCTTGGTGACATCCTCATTAAAGAAAGAATCCTTGCCCTCACCATCATCATGAGTTGCACGAGAGGGACGGGCTGCGAAGGCCCAATTTCTGTCATCTGAAAAGGCCCAACGTGTAAATATATATATATATATATATATATATATATATATATATATATATCTATGCGCGCGCATGTGTTGTGTAACTGTCACAAACTATATATATATATATATATAGATATTCCGTGACACTACTAATAATTTCCATTCTTTTGCTAATATAAACTGCAAAACTCAAATAAATGCATGCATACATTAATTTAGAATTGAGACGCCATACAGAAACCATCAATACATATGAAGCACCAAAACTAAGTCCATGTGCTCGGGTATACTGTTAATGAAAATATTCAAGAAAACTTTGAATGACTCCGGGTAGGGTCTGAGCAATAACCTGAACCGATACTCAAGAAATTGATTAATTGGAAGCAGAAGCGTCTCAATCGACTAGGTCACCAGGTGTAGTACTCCAAACACAAACTACACAAGTATGTCCTATATATAGGCTCAAAATGGTCATCTCATTTTTAAATAAATTAATTGAAAATAGATTTAAAATCGATTACGCACTAGTGCATTTCCACTAACTGAAGATTAAAGAAATGCAGATGCATGTGACGACGCATTGATATGCTTTCTTTCCATTTAACTTTAGAATCTCTTTTAGTTTCTGCTTTTGGAATAATTAATATCAATTTTCAACTATTGTAAATGGGAAAAAAGAAACAAAACAAACAACAAAAGAGAGAACTTGTTGCGCGTGCAAGGATTTTATCACTTAATAGACGAAGCCTTTAAGCCCTCAATGAAATTGCGGAGAAGCAGCATAACTGAGAGTAACAAGAAAGAACGTATCCAAAAAGCTACGAGACATACAGCACTTGTTCTGCTTTTTGGAGAAGTCATGTATATTTCCACCTACCACATCCGAGAAGTAGTTGTGTCACAACTGGGAACATGAACAGAGTAGTTCAAGAGGCCACAGCTTAAGCCTTGAGGAAAAAAGCAATACTAATAATAAATAAATAAATAAATAACTTCTAGTTCTACAAGGTTAGGCTAGTCATTGACACTTTTATTGTCATGCTATGATTATTGAAAGATATAACTATTATTAAGCCTATGACAAATTTACTATAGTATCAAAGTCTTTTTGACCTAATACTTTAAGATTTTGAATCATTCTCATGATCGATAAAATTATTTTTGAGTCCACACCCATTAACTTGAATTCTTAGGTAAAGTGCAGCACAAATCTATAATATATGGCAAATGTTTTGGGAATTCAATATTTATGAACTTTGTCCATGGGCATTCATATATAATTGTAGAACTTTTGTATTTGAGTCTACCTGTAAAAAACTAGAATAAAATAAAATATTCTTCAATATATACCCAATATATATTGTACATCCTTGGATTGTAAAAAATTACATAAAATATCATTATTTTATTGAAATCACGAAACAAATATATTAATTAATATATTTTTAATATATAACTAACAATTTAATTAAATGTTTAATCTTCTACTAGTGATTTAATGTATTTATAAAAAAATAATATATTAAAAATACTTTTGAATACTTACCCGGTCATATAAATTGTTGAGTTGGGCTTATATGCAAGTGGGAGAGAGATCCCACATTGGTTAAGTTACAAAGCATGAGTCTCATATGGGCTTATAAAAGGAGGTCATATGGGAAAAGTTATGTGTCCCAAGTGAAATATCCTTCACCCCCTTATATTTACAAGGTCTCACATATAAGACCTCATAGTTTAATGGCCTTTAACTAAGGACCTTAAAGTTTGTAATATTTGTTTTTTCCCCTTTTGTTTTGGGTATTTGTAGTATTACCCAATTGTTTGGGTAATTACAGTTTGACCCAACTATTTGGATAATTGCAGTTTGGCCCAATAGTTGTAAAATTTGTATTGTGGCCCAAAAGTTTGTAATTCTCTTTGAAGATAGTAGAAAGTTTCTTCAGTGGCGCCCGAGGACGTAGGTATTTATACCGAATCTCGTTAAATCTTGGTGTTCTTTCTATTTCTACATTGTTGGTTGATTGGTTGCCTTTTTAGTAGCTATTATATTCAAATCTGGCATAGTTGTGTTGTGCATTTTGGTTGTTCTGTTGGTTATCACTTCCGCTTGTGCATAACAAGTGGTATCAAAGCCGAAGGTTTTGGGTAGTTAGTGGCTATTTCTTTGAAGCACTTGCTACTGTTCTGGGTTGTTGATTTTGGATTGCTAGTTATTGAATATAATAGTTTGTTTGGAGCTTGGTTATTGTTGATTTGTGTACTGAGCTTATTTGTGAGAGGTAGTAATGGCATCATCGTCAACTGTACCTGAGAAGACAATGACTGTGACAAATGCAAAAATAGATGTTGAAAAATTTGATGGTCGAAATAATTTCGACTTATGGCAGAGTGAGGTGTTGGATGGATTGTATCAGCAGGATATGGATATTGTTCTGGAAGAAATAAAACCAGAAGATATCAGTGCAAGAGATTGGGACAGGCTTAATATAAAAAGTTTATGGGTTGATTCGCTCTTGCTTGTGTAGAGAACAAAAGTATCCGTTCACTAAGGAGACATCTGCAAACAAATTGTGGAAGGCGCTGAAAACAAATATATGAAGAAAAGCAATGAGAATCGGCTATATCTATTGAAGATATTGTTCCGTCTCCAGTTAAAACCAGGTACGAGCATCAGTTCTCATATTGATGAGTTTAATAAATTAATTGCTGATTTGTTAAACTTAGATGAAACCTTCAAAGATGAAATTAAGGCTATGCCATTGATTGGCTCACTTCCGGATGAATTAGATCATTTGTGCATTACTCTTATCCATGGTAAAGATAAACTGTCTTTTGAAGAAGTCTGTTCTGCTTTGTTGAATTATGAAATTCGTAAGAAAGACCAAAGGGAACATAGGGATGAGTCAGTAGATGCATTGACAGTGAGAGGGCGTAGCCATAGTAGGAAACCAGGAAAAAGGAGAAAATCTTGGTCGAGGGGTAGATTAGGAAAAGATAAGTGTGCCTTTTGTCGTGAGAAAGGGCATTGGAAGAAAGATTGTCCTAAGTTGAAAAAGAAAGATAAGGGCAAGGCTGTTTCTGATGCATGTGTTGTTGAGCGTGAGGATGATAGTAAGTCAGATATTTGTCTAGTTGGTCATCCATCCACTTCTGTTTTTGATGAGTGGATTATGGATTCGGGTTGTACTTATCATATGTGTTCACATCGGGATTGGTTCTTTCAGTTTGAAGAGCTTGATTGTGGAGTTGTATATATGGGCAATGATGATATTTGCCATACTGCTGGGATAGGTTCGATCCGTTTGAGGAATGATGATGGACTAACTAGAGTTCTGACAGATGTTCGGTATGTACCAAAGTTGAAGAAGAATCTCATCTCTTTGGGAGCCTTAGAATCTAAAGGCTGTGGTATATCTATTCGAGATGGTATTATGAGGGTCACTTCAGGCGCTCTTGTGGTATTGAAAGGCATTAGGAGAAACAACTTGTATTACTATAATGGTAGTGCAGTTACTGGATCAGCGGCTACGGTTTCTGATAATGATGCAGATTCAGAGATCACGAGACTGTGGCATATGTGTTTGGGACATGCAGGTAAGAAAGCCTTATTCAGTTTGGTGAAACGAGGCTTATTGAAAGGTGCAAAAACCTGCAAGCTGGATTTCTGTGAGTATTGTGTTCTGGGAAAGCAGAAGAGAGTGAAATTTGGCACCGCTATTCATAATACCAAGGGTATTATTGATTATGTTCACTCAGATGTATGGGGACCTACTAAAACCGCATCTATGGGAGGTAGGCATTACTTTGTTACTTTTGTTGATGACATTTCCAGAAGAACTTGGGTGTACTGTTTGAAATCAAAAGATGATGTATTTCGTTCTTTCCTTAAATGGAAAAAGATGATTGAGACACAGACTGGCAAGAAGATCAAGCATCTCAGAACAGACAATGGTGGTGAGTATTGCAGTGATCAGTTTTTGAAATTGTGTCAAGATGAAGGTATTGTACGTCATTTTACTGTTAGAGGTACACCGTAGCAGAATGGGGTGGCAGAACGCATGAACCGGACATTGCTGGAGAAAGTTCGGTGTATGTTGTCTAATGCTGGGTTAGACAAAGAATTTTGGGCTGAGGCTGTGACTTATGCGTGTCATCTCATTAATCGTCTACCATCAGCTGCTATTGGTGATAGAACTCCATTAGAGGTATGGTCTGGACAACCTATTTCTGATTATGATTCTTTACATGTTTTTGGTTCCACTGTATATTATCATGTGAAAGAATCTAAGCTGGATCCTAGAGCCAAGAAAGCGATTTTCTTAGGATTTGCTTCGGGAGTAAAAGGATATAGTCTTTGGTGTCCTAGTTCGAGGAAGATTGTATCCAGCAGAGATGTGACATTTGATGAGTCTTCAATGTTGAACAAATCAGAAAACTAGACAAAGGCGAATGGTACTCCACAGTAGGTGGAGCATACTCAGCAGCAGGTGGAGTTTGAAACGATGACATTGAACCCAGTTAGATCTGTTAAGACAGATAATGGTACTCCTATGACAGAGGAGGATTTGGGAGATGATGGTGAGGGTTCTACTCAGGAACCTCAACAGCAATAAGAATCTATTGCAGTTAATATGCCAAGACGTGAGATTCGCAGACCTGCTCGATTTGCTGATATGGTGGCCTATGCACTTCCAATTATAAATGCTGATGTTCCTTCCACTTATAGAGAGGCAGTCAGATGTTCTGAAATTGATGAGTGGAAGACAGCTATGAGTGAAGAGATGCAGTCTCTTCAGAAGAATGAAACTTGGGAGCTAGCTCAACTACCGCAGGGTAAAAAGGTAATTGGGTGCAAATGGTTATATGCAAAGAAAGATGGATTTCCTGATAAGAATGACGTACGCTACAAGGCAAGTTGGTGGCTAAAGGCTACACTCAGAGGGAAGGAATTGACTACAATGAGGTATTTTCTCCAGTTGTGAAACATTCTTCCATTAGAATTTTATTGGCCTTAGTAGCTCAGATGAATATGGAACTAGTTCAATTGGATGTAAAAACTACATTTTTACATGGTGACTTGGAAGAGGAAATCTATATGACTCAGCCAGAGGGATTCAAAGTTGCTGGTAAGGAAAATTTGGTATGCAAACTGAAAAGATCGCTTTATGGTTTGAAGCAATCTCCAAGACAGTGGTACAAGCGATTTGATCGGTTTATGATGGGTCAGAGGTACACAAGAAGCAAATTTGATAATTGTGTGTATTTTCAAAGGCTACGTGATGGTTCTTTCATTTATCTACTCTTGTATGTTGATGATATGTTGATAGCTTCGACGGATGACGAAGAAATTACAAAGTTGAAGACTCAGTTGAATCGAGAGTTTGAGATGAAAGATTTGGGTGAAGCTAAGAAGATTCTTAGCATGGAGATTAGCAGAGATAGAGGAAGAAGCAAGATTTGTTTAACTCAGAAGCAGTATTTGAAGAAGGTATTACAACGGTTTGGCATTACAGAGCAGTCAAAACCTGTAAGTACCCCACTTGCTCCTCATATGAAACTCAGTTCATCTTCATCTCCTAGTACAGATGAGGAACGA
Organism: Boswellia sacra; assembly: GCA_013180625.2. Taxonomy (NCBI): domain Eukaryota; kingdom Viridiplantae; phylum Streptophyta; class Magnoliopsida; order Sapindales; family Burseraceae; genus Boswellia; species Boswellia sacra. The sequence continues at coordinate 120,372 of SNVD02003949.1, forward strand.
GAGTATATGTCTCGAGTTTCGTATGCTAATGCAGTTGGTAGCCTGATGTATGCTATGGTGTGTACAAGACCCGACATTTCACATGTAGTTGGAGTTGTGAGCAGGCACATGCATGATCCTAGTAAAGGACATTGGCAAGCAGTGAAATGGATTCTACGGTATTTGTTGAAAACCGTAGATGTTGGCTTAGTCTTTGAGAGAGATGATACATGTGGTCAGTATGCTATTGGTTATGTTGATTCAGATTATACTGGTAATTTGGATAAACGTCGGTCGACAACTGGTTATGTGTTTACTCTTGCAAGAGCACCAGTGAGTTGGAAGTCTACTTTATAGTCTATAGTGGCTTTGTCGACTACGGAGGCAGAGTATATGGCTATGACAGAGGCTGTGAAGGAAGCTATTTGGTTACAGGGATTGCTAGATGAATTGGGAATTGGGCAGAAGAAGATTACTCTTTATTCTGACAGTCAGAGTGCTATCCACTTAGCGAAGAATCCAGTGTTCCATGTTCGTACGAAGCATATTGATGTTCGATATCATTTTGTGCGGGAGATCATTGATGAAGGGAGAATCTTACTTCAGAAGATTGAGACTGCCGAGAATCCCGCAGACATGTTGACTAAGGTTGTGACAGCGATCAAGTTCAGTCATTATTTGGACTTGATCAACATTGCACGAGTTTGACTGTTGCATTGGGCGCATTTTGGAGGCGTTGCAGCTGTGATAGAGAATGTGGGAAAAAGAAGAAATTTGTGGTGGGTCGGCATATTCGCCAAGGTGGAGATTTGTTGAGTGTGGCTCATATGCAAGTGGGAAAGAGATCCCACATTGGTTAAGTTACAAAGCATGAGTCTCATATGGGCTTATAAAAAGAGGCCATATGGAAAAAGTTATGTGTCCCAAGTGAAATATTCTTCACCCCCTTATATTTGCAAGGTCTCACATATAAGACCTCATAGTTTAAGGGCCTTTCAGTAAGGACCTTAAAGTTTGTAATATTTATTTTTTCCAATTTGTTTTGGGTATTTGTAGTATTACCCAATTGTTTGGGTAATTAAAGTTTGACCCAACTATTTGGGTAATTACAGTTTGGCCCAATAGTTGTGGAATTTGTATTGTGGCCCAAAATTTTACAATTATCTTTGAAGATAGTGGAAAGTTTCTTCAGCGGCGCCCGAGGACTTAGATATTTATACCGAACCTCGTTAAATCTTGGTGTTCTTTCTATTTCTGCATTGTTGGTTGATTGGTTGCCTCTTTAGTAGCTATTATATTCAAATCTGGCATAGCTATGTTGTGCATTTTGGTTGTTCTGTTGGTTATCGCTTCCGCTTGTGCATAACATAAATTTGAATTCGTTATTCACATAATATTTGACATTTTAAAAATTTTGAGAAGACCGCAGCGGCATACTAGTCTTAGGTCCTTTGCTGGCTCTGTCAATCGTAGTGCAACCCACTAGCTAATTAAAAATTGAAGGAGCATGTGACTGTTATGATAGTTTCTAGTTACTTTGGAATCTCTTATAATTTGTTCGAATTGGCAGTGAGATTTCGTATTTCTTTTCATTTCTTTTATTGTTTTAGTTAGTAAAGATAGCAAAGCGGATAATGATATGAACGATACATTCAACCACTCTGGTTTGCTTTGAAATAATAAACACATCTATTTTTCACCTAATACACATTAATCGTAAGCCACGAAAAGAGAAGAGCACCTGTCGTGCAAAAATTAATTTGTCATATTAGTTTACTCTTTTAATGTAATGGCGGAGAAGCAGCACATCTAAGAGTAACAAAAGGCCGCAAGAACATGTCCAAAAAGCTATAAGAGATAGAGAGCCAGTGATGATCATGAACTGGCAAATTTGAACCACTATAGTCTCCTTTTGTAATAAATCATTTATGCGTACTTTTACCTAACACATTCCGGGACCATAAGCAAGGTGGAAATTGCCGAGAAGCAATTTTGAAAAGAACATTGAAGGTTAATTCCAAAAGTTATGGAGGAGAAAAAAAACGTCTTATTGACTTCGTCTTGACTCGGATTGACGCTTTGCCTTGTTAATACTATGCTTAGTTCGAATAGATAGGCAGGGAAGCTTAGTTCTGACAAGCAACACGTTAGCCACAAGTTGTCACTATCATTTATAAATATCCACCAATTATGAAAGAAGGAGAATAAAGTTACTATGGGTGACCATTATTAATATTATAATGCATATGCCGTTGAATAGAAATTGAGGAACCAAATATGGCGTCAGAATAGAATGCTATAGAAATAGAAATCGCTTGTCGAATAGAATGGGAAATGGTAAATCACTTAGACCACCCCTGTGTTTGGTTTTAATTGCATGCATATTCACTTTTGTTCTTTTATCTCACTTATCCCTTACTTTTAAGTGTTAGGATTCGAACTTGGAATCAAAAGTTTAACACTAAACTTCAACCTATCACCAAGCTAAAGAAATCTTTTGATTCCGAATTAGCAAATATTATATTTAACCTAATCTAAAACACAATAGGCCAAAAACCTAAAACTCTGTTCTCCTCCTGCACAACATCGTCTGGCAGGTCGACATATTGCAACACTATCGATTTTAACTACAACAGCATCTGCAAATTGCAACACCACAAACTAAAACCATCTGAACCCCTCTCCATCAACCAAACAAGCGCACAACAAAAACATCTAAAACCGAGGGCACCAAACAGCTATGACAACAACAAAAACTGAAAACCAGGCCACCTTGTGGCCACCATACGCATGTCGGTTTTGATTTCATGTTGTCCTTTTATCACCCTTACCTCTCACCATCACCATCAAGATTGCCACCCTAATTTTAGAGGCTATTGGCATAAGTAATTGATGAAAGTATAATTGAGAGAGAGATGAAGCAAAGATGACAAAGAAGAAATCAAAGACAGGAATTGGAATGAAAGAGACAAGAAATGGGTGAAGAAAGAAAACTGATTGGAGCCAAGGTCGAACATCGTAGCGGTGGCTTGCTGGTGGCCTGCCAAAGATGGATATAAGTTAACTTTGTCCATATTAAAGACAAGTAAGGAGTTGGTGCAGTTGTAAGGTTGGAAATTGTTTTCTTGAATGGTAAGGTTTGAATCACACCAACTTAAGTTTTAATTTTTTTTAGAGCGTATTTTGATAATTTTAGAGGTTTTGAATGATAAATGATGTCATTAATGACTTTATGAAAACTAAGGGATAGGTACAATATAACAGCACAGAAGGTGGAGATGCAAGAAATTCAGTCAAAATGTAGGGGTGGCCTAAGTGATTTAGCCAATGGAAAAGTGCAGAGAAAGCCACCACCTAAAATTCTAAATATTGCATTCATGACTCACTGTCAAAGACTCGAAGTAGAGAGGAGAAAGGGATAGAAGGTCAAGATAAATGATGAGAATATTTTTTTAAAAAAATTTATTTCTTATAATGTTTTATAATAATAACAATTGTTCCATGTAATTTTTTAATATTTTATTTTTATCAATAGAGTTATGAAGGGCAATATAAGGTTTTCATTATTTTGTCCTACCAACTTAGCTTTTCGATCATTTTTAGGGCGTAAAATATAATTTTTTATGTCATAGGGTATTGCTTTTCTTCAATGAACCTCAAGAGAAATTGTAATTAACCCTATACAATAATAGACATAAAACAAAATAATTCATTGATTGACATTAAAAAAAAAGAATAAATAAAGGGACTCTTCATTTATCACCCAAGACTAGCTATTAAGCTAATAAAAGATTTGTAGTAAGTAACATGCACATTCCATGGTTTTCAAAACTAGCAAAAGCATGAATGAACAATAGAGAATCTATGAAACAAACGCCAGGGTTGGGAGCGGGACTATATGCAAAAATAGTACATTAACAAAAATAGTACAAGCTAAAATTTTAATTTAGTGTGTTAAACAACAAGTTTTTATTCCTATTTATCTTTGCATTTTTAAATTTTTTTTTGTATTTGTTAACATTAACAAAAATGTTAGAAGCTTTAATATTAATTTAGGATTGTGAATGGAGCTTTGACCCCGCCAGAACGTTTGCGATCATGATACTGTGTCAAACCTCTTTTACGAGTTAAAGGAACACAAACTAGCCATGGGCATGCCTGAAGAAATGGAGTCGCCACCCAATTATTCAATTGGTAATACATTGGGGCAATATGATCCCTCGCTTTAGGACCTTCTAGTGTAGAATTTCATGGAAACATTTACAGCTTAAATGCTTGAAGAAATAATTTTCTGTTGTAGAGATGCGTACCCTTTTTTTCCCTCCTCCCTCTATTCCCTTCTTTTGGGTGCAAAAACTGTTGGGGATGCAATGCACACTCAGAATAGAATTTGGGAGAAAATTAACTTGTATTAACAGAGAAAATTTGATATACAAGATTTACACAAAAACTCCCCTAAATTTCCTGGAGCTCTCCTGGCTCTCTAACACTCTCAGAACTCTTTGGTTCTATTCCTGAACTCTCTCTGGAGTTTCTCTGATACATAAATAAGGCAGAATTCGTCCCATATTTATAGGAAAATTCTGCATATATTTTCAACAAAGTTAGGTGGGTAGTTCACCTAACCCTCACCTCCCTTTGACATGGGAGGGATTTCCAGAAACCATGCATGTCATGCATAAGGTCATCAGGATTATACAACTCATGCATGTCATGCATGAGCTCATCAATTCTCCCCCTTGATCCATGTGAAAGAGGATAACTACAAAAATAATCAGACCGCTTCTAAACCAACTATGTCTCTGCATAGTTCTAGCTTGTCTCTAGTGACTACTTTTGTTAACATGTCGGCTGGATTCTCTTTTGTATGGATCTTTACTAGTTTTAACAGTTGCTTGTCCATCACCTCACGTATCCAGTGATAGCGAATATTGATATGCTTCGTTCGAGAATGGTACATTGAATTCTTACTCAAATCCAGAGCACTTTGACTATCACAGTGTACTTTGTACTCCTTTTGCTCGATCCTAAGTTCTTGGAGAAACCACTTCAACCACAACATTTCTTTTCCAGCTTCCGCTGCGGCAATGTATTCTGCCTCAGTTATGGATAACGCAACACACTTCTGGAGTCTTGACTGCCATGACACAGCTCCCCCTGTAAAAGTGTAAACAAAACCTGACGTAGATTTCCTACTGTCAGGATCTCCGGCCATATCTGAGTCTATATAGCCTTTCAAGATTGGATCAGCTCCCCCGTAACACAAGCATATCTTCGAAGTACCTTTAAGGTATCTGAGAATCCACTTGACTGCCTCCCAATGTTCTTTCCCTAGATTGGAAAGAAATCTGCTCATGACTCCTACTGCATGAGCAATATCCGGCCTTGTACACACCATGGCATACATCAAACTTCCTACAGCAGAAGAATAGGGCACCGATGCCATATCCTCTATCTCTTTCTTGGATGAGGGACATGAACTCTTGCTCAGCTTGAAGTGATTAGCCAGTGGTACACTAACTAGCTTAGCACCATCCATGTTGAACCTTTGAATCACACATTCAACATATTTCTCCTCAGACAATCATAATTTCTTCTATTTCCTGTCTCGACGAATGTGCATCCCCAAGATTTGTTGAGCTGGTCCCAAGTCCTTCATATCGAAGGTTTTTGAAAGTTCTTTCTTTAGCTGCTTTATTTTTGTTGCATCTTTCCCGACGATCAACATGTCATCCACATATAATATGAGTGCAACAAAGTCTCCACCTGGAAGTTTTTGGAAGTAGACACATTGGTCTGCAGCGGTTCTTTTGTACCCATGACTCACTATGAAGGAGTCAAACTTCTTGTACCATTGCCTTGGTGCTTATTTGAGGCCATACAAGCTCTTTTTGAGCTTACACACGAGGTGTTCTTTTCCTTGAACCTCAAATCCTTCTGGCTGCTCCACATAGATTTCTTCATGCAAGTCTCCATGAAGAAATGCTGTCTTCACATCCATTTGTTCAAGCTTTAAATCAAGACTCACTGTCAATCCGAGGATGACGCGGATTGAGGACATTTTTACCACCGGTGAGAATATCTCATCAAAGTCAATTCCTTTCTTCTAAAGGAATCCTTTTACCACCAACCGGGCTTTGTACTTTATCACCTTTCCTGTACCATCTTTCTTGAGCTTGAATACCCACTTGTTCTTCAGTGCCTTCTTTCCATCTGGGAGCTCGACCAGTTCATAAGTTTTGTTCTTCTCAAGAGAATTCATCTCATCTCGCATTGCATGCAGCCATCGTTCTTTGTCTGGATGAGATAAAGCTTCATGAAAGTTTTTTGGCTCCCCCTCATCAGTAAGCAGTGTATACTCTGATTTTGGATATCTCCTCGACAGAATTTGATAGGTGTCTATTTATGTATTACTTTTATATCAATTCGTCCATGTTTCTTTGCTATATTCCGTGGTATTTTATGTTTTTGTGTGTTTTGATGTTTGTAGGAGTTTTGGAGCAATTTGCACAAAAATGGAGTAAAACCCTTCATTTTCACCTCTGTTAGTCAGTGATCTTCTCGGATTTAATTGTATTGATATACAATGAAACCGACGACATATTATATACCGTTGGAAAGCTCTCGAAGTCTATTTTCTGGAGAAATTTACGGTTTATAAATCCATTCAGTGTACCAAAAGTTGTAATCAAAACAGTGTGAGATGTATAGAAATATAATTCCACAAGTCACTGTAGCATGTATAATACGGGGCACTGTAGCAAGTCACTGTAGCAGAGTATTTAAACACATTTTAGGGTTTTATTTTCATAACTTGAAGGGGGGAAAACGTGGGAGGAGGCTGCATTTCTGGATTTCTCTCATCCCTTGGAGTTCTTGAAGGAGAAAGAAGATTTTGAAAGAGGAGGAGCTACAATTCCAAGAAGATTCATCTACAAAGAAGATTTTCAAAGAATTTGCTAAGTTCTTTCTTTCCTTTTCAATTCTGGAATTTCTCTGTATTGTATTTGTTATTCTGATTGAATATGTGTAACTAAATCTGAATTGGTTGAGGGTGATTTCAAAGCCCTTGATATGGATTTTGTGAGTTGATTGTGTAAGAAATTGTTATCCAATTCTCTAATTGAAGTTGCTTGTATTTTCCCATATCTAATGCTTATGATTGCTTACTGATTGTATTTGGAATGGCCAACTGAATATAATCTGTTGTTGTCTATTGCTAGATTAGAAATCTTGATCCGTAATTGTCATGAATTTCCAATCATTAGTAGCAAAATTGTGATCAGAGATTGCAATTGGAAAATACAACCTAGGTTAAATAATCCGAACTTGTGTGATTATTGCTTAGATCAACCTATCTTTCTCATCGTAATGCTTCTATTGAATTAAACTTAGAGAGCTTGTTCTAGGTTGTTTAATGGATAGAGATTAAATAAAGAGCTTGTTTTATTTAACAACAAAGTAAGGAAAGATTGGGATAACAGAGCTTGTTGTTATCTACGGTTGATAACTTCAATGCTGTAATTGGATTATAATTCTATGTTAATTCACAAATTCATATCTTGTGGCAGAGAATGAACTCTTAACCAAGTGTCTCTCATTGATTTTTCACTCCATTTAACTTTGCTTTGTGTTATTCTTCATTTGCTTTCGTATTAAGTTTAGTTAATCAATCAACAAAACCCCCCCTGTTTAGTTTATTATTGCTGGAAAATAACAAATTCAATTAGAATCAATCCTCGTGGGAACGATATCTACTTATCACTTTATTACTTGTGCGACTAGTATACTTGCTAGTTTCGAACGCATCAAGTTTTTGGCGCCGTTGCCGGGGATTGATTTTCTAATCGATTTGTTATTTTGTTTTCATTGTTGATTCATATTTTCTTTGTTTTTCTTTTCTGATTGTTTGTGTTTAGACAACATGGCAGTAAACTTCTATCAATTTAGTAGCGGATTTGAGCCACAAGTACCATGGAGAGTAAATGAGGTAATCACTCCGAACATTGAACAACAACTTTCTGAGCTAACCTCTCTTGTGGAAAACATGGCTGTAGGAGATATGCAAAAATCTTATGAATGTGGGATATATTCTACGATGGAGCATCCAATCGACATGTATCCAACTTTACAAGAAGAATATATGGAACAAGCCAATGCCATGGGTGGATTTCCAGGACAAACGAGGCAATGGTATGATCCTTTCTCTAGCACTTACAATGCTGGATGGGAAGATCAACATAATTTCAGTTACTGGAATCATCAACCAATCACTCCAAATGTGATACCAAATCGGCCACAAAGTTTCAATCAACCTAGAGTACAGCAACCATTTCAAATGCAACCACCACCAATGCCACATCCAGCACCGCAACCAGTTTCGCAAAACTCAGGTATGTCTCTCGAAGATATTGTTAATGCACTTGCCACTAACACAATGCAATTCCAGCAGGAAACTGGGGCAAGTATCCAAAACCTGGCAAATCAAATGGGACAATTGGCTACTAGCATGAGCAAATTCGAGGGCCAAGACTCAGAAAAATTATCTTCTCAAGTGGTGATCAATCCAGGAGAGACTGTTAGCGCGATAACTTCGCAAGGTGGAGATCAATTAGATATCTTGCCAAGGAAATCACAAACTGATGAAGGAGATGACACCACTTCCACCATGAACAAAACATTGACATCTCAGGTAAATCCTATAACCCTCATTCCTTCATATGTTTCTCCTCCACCTTTTCCTAGTAGATTTGTAAAATCGAAGAAGAAGGAACAAGAACAGGAAATCTTGGAAACTTTTCGCAAGATTGAGGTAAATATACCACTTCTGGATGCTATCAAGCAATTACCTCGTTATGCAAAATTTCTCAAGGAGTTATGCACCAACAAGAGAAAGTTGAAAGGAAATGAGAAGGTAAGTGTGGGGGAAAATGTTTCAACTGTTTTACAAAGAAAAATTCCTCCGAAATACAAAGATTCAGGTACGTTCACCATTACATGAACCATTGGTAAAACTAAGTTTGAAAGAGCTACGTTAGATTTAGAAGCATTTATTAACATCATGCCATATTCTATTTATGCTTCTTTAAATCTTGGTCCTTTTGCGGAAACTGATATTACCATTCAACTTACCAAAAGTGTTGTGGAAGATGTGCTTGTGCAGGTGAATCAATTGGTTTTTCCAGCAAACTTCTATGTCCTTGAAATAGAGGATGAGAGATCCCCTAATCCAACACCGATTCTTTTAGGGAGACCATTCTTGAAAACTGCTAAAACCAAGATTGATGTTCATGATGGCACTCTGACCATAGAGTTTGATGGCAAGGTGATGTTTTTTAATATTTTTGAGGAAATGAGGTACTCTAATGACTTACATTCTGTTTTTGCAGTTGACGTTATTGATTATTTGCCACAACAATGTTTTGAGTTAACTCGCAAGAATGGAGTGGATGTTGCTATTAGTGAACACATAAGGATAGAAAGTTTCAAAGAACCAAGAAAGCTGATACAAGTGTCTAAAGAAGTGGAGGAAGCTGTGACAAGCTTGGATGAGACTATAGCTATCACCACAAATAGGTATGATGTTTCGTACATTGAATTGCCTTTATCTAATGAGAAACTTCTTCTTTTTGTGATGAAAGCCAATACCTTGGAGCTTAGGTCACTTCCAGATCATTTGAATCATGGATTCTTGGGTGAGAATGATACTTTGCGAGTTACAATAGAAATGGGCCTTGCACGAATACAAGAAGAGAAACTCATCCGAATACTTACAGATCACAAAATAGCTATTGAGTGGACAATTGTTGAATCCAAGGCCCATCCATATGCATTGACCGTATCTTGTTAGAAAGAGGGATCCAAGCCCATTAGAGAAGCACAACGAAATTGGATCCTCCCATGATGGAACCAACGTCGGGCTGAGGACGTTAAACCAAGCGCTTATTGGGAGGCAACCCAATGTTTTTGAAAAATAAATAAAAAAAAGAGAAAAGAAAAATAAAATAAGGTAATAATGATCGATTTTTGTGTCTCGAGGAGATTCCTTTCGTAGGCCATCAAATTGATCAAGTTTTATCTCTCTTTGCCATCTGTCTCATTTGTTTTTATATTTTTTACTTGTTTTTTTTACTTTTGTTTGCTATTGTGTTGTTATCTCTTTTATGTGTCTTTAGTTTCGTTTCTGCTCTTTTCTTTTCCTTTCTTTTGTTCAATTTGATTACTCTATGCTTTGAGCTCATTTGTGTAGCAGCTTGTGGAAACATCTAAACGAAAGCTGAAGCCATTGCCCGAAGGTTTGAAACGTGCACATCTTGGAGAAGAACAGACTCAATCGCATTATCGGTAATATTTCTCCTTTTCTTCTCTTCAATGGATGCTGATATCTTTCTATCGAACCTTCGTAAATATTTCCCTTCACTTCCTCAAAATGCTGTGTTTAAAATTTATAAAGTACGGATGACTAGACTTTGGGCATTGATGCTCCTAAATGTGCCTGCTGATATCCGATGGCTTATCGAAGCCAAGGTGAGATTGTCCGGTGAGCCGGACATTAATCTCGCAAAATACATGCCTGGTCTAGGAAAGAGCTACTACGCCAAGAGGCGAAGAGCGAAAAGGTTACAAGTATGTTATAAATGTGCTAGATGGAATTGTAACCAGACTTGTCGTTCATTAGGTTTTGTGTCCAGGAATAGAGAAGATAAACTGTCATTTATTAAAAATGGTCTGAGTAATGAGTCGCTGGATAATGTTTTGTTAACTCTCGAGTCACATTCTTGTGGACTTGTTCAGCGTGAATTGCTTAATCTATGGACACAATTTCGTGATGAATTGCAGTGTTATAGTCTAGGGAATCTGACTAAAAACGACCCTGTTTGCCAGTTTATAAGAAAACTGGATGGGAAGCAAATCCCCGACTCATAGAAGGCGTTTCAGCCGTTACTGGACGTAAAACCAGAGGAAGATGTGAGCCACAATCACAACTACTTGTATATTTGAATGTGTGTTGTTGTTGTCGAATTTTATTTCTTTCTTGTTTCGTTTGATCTGATTATCAATGTTGTTTTTTTGTGTTGTTGTTGTTTGTTGATTTTGTTTGTTTTAATTTCAAGTTTTCTTTTTGACAAACCAGATGACTACCCCATGATATAAGCACACGTGGAAGACAAGTGTGGAGGTTTTGTCAACCTCCGCCGAAAGTATATCTTTACTTTTCATGCTTCACGTGGGAGACAAGTGTGGCGGTTTTTTTTCAAACCCCACCGAAAGTTTATCTCCATTTTTCATGCACACGTGGGCGACAAGTGTGGAGGTTTTGTCAAACCCCACCGAAAGCATATCTATTTTTTCAAATCTCGGGGCGATAAATCTGCATCGAGCAACCCCCACCGAAATTATGTCCCCATGTGTCAAATTTGAGAGTTTTACGTGTGTATATATCCATGCTGCATATTTTGAAATGTCATTTTATAACCTGTCTTGCACTTGAATCGCATAATACCTAACGTACATCATTGTCTTGCACAAGTTTAGAGCACTTTTAGAAATGGAGAAAACACCAATTCGGCGATTCCAAAATATATGCGTATTTTGTGGATCGCAATTTGGTAAAGATGGAGAGTTTACAACAGCAGCTCTTGATCTTGGTAGGACATTAGCTGCGAGGGGTATTCATTTGATTTATGGAGGGGGTAGTCTTGGGTTAATGGGGTGTGTGTCGACAGCTGCATCCTTGGGAGGAAGTAAAGTTCTCGGCATCATCCCTAAACCATTAGCTGTGCGAGATATCGTGGGCAACACAATCGGGGAAGAGTTACAAGTCAGCATGCATGAGCGTATTGCACATATGGTTGTTAAGTCCGATGCATTTATAGCTTTACCCGGTGGTTATGGCACATTAGAGGAGATATTTCAAATCACCTCTTGGGCACAGCTAAACATCCATAAAAAACCCATTGGTTTGTTAAATGTCAATAACTTTTTTGATGGTTTGTTGTCTTTTCTTGATCAAGCTGTAGAAAAAAATTTTATCTCACCATCAGCGAGGCAAATCCTTGTTACAGCTTCAACGGCAGGGGAGTTAATTGACAAACTACAAGAATTCGTCTATTCGCCTGATCCAACAACAGCTCGGATTGATTGGTTTGGAGAAGGCAATAAGAGGCGTAAACTGGATTTAACACTCCATCTGTAATCTCTATTTGCTGGTTTGCTTCGTTTTTGTTTGCTTTCTTTTTATTGTGTTTATTTGAAGTTTTTCATGTTATTTATTTTGAGATTTTTCAGGTTGTTTCTTTCCTCCCAGGTAATATTTTCTAATCTTGGTTTTTAGAGTGGTGGCTTAAAAAGTTTAAGTCCTCTTGAAACGCATTATGGATCTCTTTAATCTATAATGGCTGAATAAGGAGGCTAACTTCTAAACTTTTTAGACCCATTCTAACTGACTTGTTTTTGTTTGCTGGCTTGTTGGACTTTGTTATTTTATGAGTAAGTTTAGTTTTATGTAATTTAGAAGTTGTTATGTGTTTTTTGTCTTTATCAGTTTCGATTAAAAAAAATTATGGAAAAAAGTTGAGAATGGCAGAATATGGGGTTTTCTTTAACCCTTGAAACGCATTCTCTCGACATAAATCTGTAGTTTGTTTATTTCATGTTGTTTGAAGTGTCTTGTATCTTGTTTTGTTCTTTCATAATAAAGGTATATAGGCTGGAAACCTTAAGTCTGCGGGCTACTGGTCCTAAGGATTGTTGAAATATACAATCTTGACTCAGGTGTAACAACGCCACGTACCTCTTTTCTTGCATTTTGTGGGTCGATGATAAGATAATGATTGAATTAAGAATAACTCTTGGAAAATGATAAATGATGCATGGATCTGTGTGCTTGAAATGTTTATTGGTTTTCGCTTTGCTTTTGATTCCTTGCGCAACATTGAGCACTGAGCTATTATCACTGAGTTATTTGTTTACTTAGAGAAAGTTTATGTAATTTAAGTGTTTCTTCAGATTTCAATGAATTCTAGAACTTGTTTGATGGTCACTCGAGGCGAAATCCTAGACTGTGCAACATTAGGGAAATGATTTAGGCCATCTTTGGATCGTTTGAGCCTTAATAGCCAACCTTGACTAAAATTGATCCCTAGTTACCCCTTTGAGCCTCTGTAAGCCTTTTTCTTTGTTAACTCACTAAAAGATTTCCTAATCTCAATTGAATTTGTTCCAAACAGTTTATCCCTTACCTATGAGCATGTAAATCATTCACAATTACATTTTGAGCTATGTTCTGGTTTTGGGAAGTTAGAGGAGGTTGGATTGTGCCATGAGCAATGCAAGTGAGTTTTATTATGTTTGTAAAAAAAAAAAAGAGAAAAAAATCTGTACTTATCTTCCACGTACTTAAACATTGAGGACAATGTATTGTTTAAGTGTGGGGGAGTGGAATTGCAGTTAAAAAAAAAAAGAAAAAAAAGAAAAGAAAAAGAGTTCTATACCCTTGGGTGTTCTTAAAAAGAATGAAACAACAAAGTGTGGGGGTGTAGTTTCTTTTGTTTTCTACAAAAAAAAAAGAAGAAGAAGAGAAGAAAAAAAAAAGAAGATTGAGTGTTCTAAATAAGTTTGGGGGAGTAACCTGGTGAATTAAAATAAAGTTGTGTTATAGGGGTGAGCTCTACATAATCTTGAATGATTTATGTGTTTGTGGGTGATTTGAGCCAAATTATTATCCTTGATCATACCTTCACCCAAGCCAAACGTTAGAATCTGACCTTGCTCAAATCATCGTAGCTGAGGTTCTTTATTTCCAGGAGGTGCAGCAGCTTCTACAGGTGATTGTGGCTCCCCCGGCTCAGTAACCTCTTCATTTTCCTCCTCTTGATCTGCTTCTGGAACTTCTTCTGGTACCTCATCATTTCCTATAGAATTTGGTGCTGGGGTAGAATCTGCAACAATATCTGGGGCACTGTTAGTGGGTTTTGTATATATTGTTGGCTTTTCAGCGTCTTCATATGTTTGGTCTTCATGGAATACGACATCTCTACTCCAGATGACTTTCTTTTCTTTGGGATCCCATAATCTGTATCCGAATTCTTCATCTCCATAACCGATGAAGATACATGGAACAGTTCTTGCATCGAGCTTATGTCTGAGCTCCTTGGATACATGTGCGAAAGCTAAACAACCAAACACTTTCAAATGATTGTAGGAGAGTTTTTTGTTAGACCATAACTTTTCTGGAATCTCGAAGTTCAATGGCATCGATGGTGTTCTGTTGATTAAATAGCAGGCGGTACGAACTGCCTCTCCCCAAAATGGCTTGGGTAACTTAGCCGATCTAAGCATGCTTCTGACCTGTTCCATGATGGTTCGATTAATCCTTTCGGCCACTCCATTGTGTTGTGGTGTGCGTGGGACCGTTCTTTTATGACAGATACCATATCTCCTACAATAGGCATTGAACTCTCTGGAGGTATACTCGCCTCTATTATCTGATCGGAGCCATTTTAATTTCTTACCCGTTTCACATTCTACCATGGCGTGAAGCTCCTTGAGCTTCTCCAGAACTTCATCCTTCATCTTGAGGAAATACACCCACATTTTTCGAGATGCATCATCAATAAAGGTCAAGAAATACTTGTTGTCGCCTAGGCTTTCCACTTCGAGAGGTCCGCATACATCACTATGTACTAGCTCCAATAGCTTTGATTTTCTCACTGATGAGGAGCTGAATAACACCCTCAATTGTTTCCCATACAAGCAATAGCCACAAGGATGAGACGCTGCATCCTTAGAAACAGTGATCAACTTCTTTTTCTGAAGAGCTGATAAACCTTTTTCACCTATGTGACCGAGCCTTTTATGCCACAAATCCAGAGGTACCATGTGCTCTGCTACATGAAGGCTCTCACCGTTTATCTTTACATGGGTCCTGTAAATATTGTCACATAGTTTTCCTCTAGCAACCACTATGACCCCTTTCAACATCTTCCATGTACCATTGGTGAAGCAACTCTCATAGCCTTGCTGATCAAAGGCTTTTACTGAGAGCAAGTTGAGTCGAAGATCTGGTACATGACGAACGTCCTTCACTATCCCATGATTTGGAATTGAACATCACCAATTCCCATGATTTTGGCGGTGCTGTTGTTTCCCATCTTCACTATCCCAAAGTCTCCTGCTTTGTATGTGGTGAAGATCTCTCTACAAGGAGTGACGTGGCAGGAAGCTACTGTGTCAATAACCTATTCTACTCCTTGATCTACTGTGTGGAAGCATATTTCTTCTGCACAAATGGTTACATCTTCTACAACTGTAACTCGTGGCTCTTTGCTGCTTTGCGCCTATGAACTCTCCTGGTTCTGCTTCGGTAGACTGCGACAATTTTTCTTCATATGGCCCTCTTTACCACAGTGATAACATTTGTATGTAGGTCTCCGCCCATCTGATGACCTGCCCCTTCTGTTTGTCGATCTGCCTCTGCTTTTGCTTCTTCCTCGTCTCCAGTCTTCACCTCGAGACTGTCTTCCTCGATTCTCCATGATGTAGGCTTCATCTTGACTGGTGCTTGCATCTTTTCTTCTTGCCTCCTCATTTATCAAGGCATCCTTAACCATTTACAAGGTAAGTTTGCCTCCTGGTGCTGAATTACTGATAGAGACTACTAACGTCTCCCATGAATCTGGAAGGGAACTGAGAAGTAGAAGGGCTTGTTCTTTGTCTCTAAGCTGTAACTCGACTACTATCAACTGATTCATCAAGTTCTGAAACTCACTTGTATGTTCTGCTATAGGAGTTCCACTTCGCAACTTCAAGTTTATAAGCCGTCTCATCAGGATGGCTTTCTTTCGTGCTGACTTGGCTTGATACATACTCTCTAATTTTGTCCATAGAGAATATGCATTTGTTTCCTTGGCTACATGGTGGAAGACACTGTGGTCGATCCATTGTCTGATCTGACCGATACATTTTTTATTTATTTTCTTCTACTCTGCCTCTTTTTCTGTCTTAGGTCTCTACCCTTGAAATTATATAGGATCATATAGATCCTTATAACTAAGGAGATCCTCCATCCTGAGTCTCCATAGTGTGTAATTTGTAGTAGTCAATTTTATCATGGCTCCGGATGATTCTTCCATTTTAGAATAATTAATTTACAAAACTGAAAATTGAATTTCAAAAATCTGAGCACACCGTTGCATTTGAAACAATCAAAAATGATGGAATAACCTCTTTCAGGGCTCAAAAATTTGTTTTGTGCAATAAATACGAAGCTTGGAAATTCTAAGGACTAAATTGAAATTTCTTAAGGACTAAAACGAAATTTCAGAAACTTGAAGGGGGCAGAAGATTACCCAGAAATACAGGGGTCACTTTGAAATTTCTGGAAGATTTGATGACGTGGCATATGGGGTCCACTGTGGGGGCAGAAGTAATTACCCAGAAATACAGGGGTCACTTTGAAATTTCTGGAAGATTTGATGACGTGGCATATGGGGTCCACTGTGATGATGTGGCTGTGCTGACGTGGCCTGCTGACGTGGCTAATGACGCAACGATGTTTGCTGACGTGGTGGATGATGTGGCGGATGATGTCAGTCGTCTTCAACCTCTGGACGCGCGTGTGGCGCGTGGGGCGAGTGAGGAACACTCGCAGACCAGTCTGATGGCGCGTGCGGCCTCTTTGGTAATCGCCTCAGTCGCCGAAAAATTGTAGAATGATCAGCACAATGTCACGAGCATACTGATGACTTCAAGTTTAAAATTCAGTCACTTTCCGAAAATCTGAAATTTCCAGAAACAGGGGACAAATTTTCTCTGACTTTTTTCTCTCTGTTCTGACGTTATAGGAGCTCAATAAGGCTCTGATACCACTTGTTGGGGATGCAATGCACACTCAGAACAGAATTTGGGAGAAAATTAACTTGTATTAACAGAGAAAATTTGATATACAAGATTTGCACAAAAACTCCCCTAAATTTCCTGGAGCTCTCCTGGCTCTCTAACACTCTCAGAACTCTCTGGTTGTATTCCTGAACTCTCTCTGGAGTTTCTCTGATACATAAACAAGGCAGAATTCGTCCCATATTTATACAAAAATTCTGCATACATTTTCAACAAAGTTAGGCGGGTAGTTCACCTAACCCTCACCTCCCTTTGACATGGGAGGGATTTCTAGAAACCATGCATGTCATGCATGAGGTCATCAGGATTCTAGAACTCATGCATGTCATGCATGAGCTCATAAAAAACGCTATAATAAATATCGCGATGCAGCATTTGGAAGGAAATTGCAATACAGTGCTTGATTGTAGAGCTGTATACAGAAGAGACAGATTTTTCTTGAAAATTAGGGAAATGCAGCATCCAAATTTCTAAGCTTCAGTTACAAGTCAGCATTTCACAGCTCATCAGAGTGCATTTTATAAACAACCATTATCGTGACTCTCTTGTATGATTTATTACTTAATTTGACATGCTGCTTCTGGTAATTCTAGTTTAACCTTTTCATAACCTCACGAAAAGTAATAACACGCATTCCCAAGGAGCATAACAATTTTACCACAGGAAGTTTTTTAATCATACAATGTGTACAGTAAAATCTTCAACAAAAGTTTTTAAGTACCTCGTTTACTCGTTGATTAATGCATTCAACAATAACAGAATTTAACTTTGGAACATCACCCACCTAAGGTGATTAGCAATTACAAATTACAACGAGAGAAAAAGTCATATGCAGGGCTGCTCAGCTATTGCACATATTAGTATCTAGGGATGGCAATGGGGCGGGGCGGGTCTGGGGCGGTCTGTACCCAGCCCCGCCTCGTTTAAATTTTTTTTGCCCCGCCCCGCCCCATTGCCCCGTTGTGGAGCGGGGCAAAAAAAAATTTGAACAAATTGGACCAGCCCCGCCCCGCCCCTAAATATTTATATTTTTGCAATTAACTCTCTATAATATTTATATTTTTTGCAATCAACCCCTATAACATTTACAACATCTAATTTTTATCATATTATTTTACTTGTTGTCAATCCTCTAATATATTCAAACGTGTTACAATCACCCATAATAATATCATTTAAGTCCCAATAGTTTATTTTTTATCATATATACCCTTATACTGTGTGGGGCGGGGCGGGTCGAACAGGGCTAAATGTTATACCCGGACCTTGACCCCTACCGGAGCAGATTTCTTTTGCCCCAGACCCGCCCCAAAACAGTTTTGGGGCGGGTCTTGCCCCGCCCCATTTGTCCGGGGCAAACCGGGGCCCCGGACCTGGCGGGGCAAATTGCCACCCCTATTAGTACCTTTGTATCTGACGATCTCAACGCCCAAAGATCGTTACGTCGACGATGGTTCTATTTTTTAGTTCACAAAGATATAAAGGAGCAACCTTTTTTTTTTGGGAAAGGGCCGAGATTATCATTATTATCTTGCTATAAATATTTCATCCACAATCATTTTATTTCATTGCGAAGGAATGCAGATAAAGTAAACTCCCACTAAAATATCCCTAAGACAAAACATTTAGACTGTCAGAGGTTATTGTATATGTCTCGTTGCCAAACTTAGGGTGTAAAATTTATTTACATAAGTTGTTTAAACTCATCAATGTTTTCTCGATCTTTTTTATTGATGAAACTTTAAAAAGAATTTTCTCTCCTGCTTTTATTTTCTTACATGAGTAGTGCCTCCTTGTCTACCACCAACTCATGTTTCACTGTCACACCCGTAATGCCCCTCTTTTGAGCCTTAAATTACCTCTTTTGAGTTATCTAATATTTGATTGAAATATTTATTCAAAGGTTAGAAGGTAATTTGGAAAGTTTCAAAAGTTAAAAGAAAAAAAATAAGCACAGTCCTTTTAGTTTTTTATAAGACAAAAGAAAAGAAAAAAAAAATAAGAGAGAAAAATTGGAGAAGAGAAGAGGGGAGACGTACTTGAAGAGAGGAGGAGAAGGAAGAGCTGTGTGAGGGCTGATTGAAAAAGGAAATAAGGTAAGTTTCATGATTTCTAATTTTCTGCCAATCTTTGCATATTCCCTCCAGATTTTCGTCCTCAATTTCGTTGCTCCTATTATGATCATCCAAAAGAGGGATGAAATAAAATTAAAAAAAAAACCTGGGGACACTTACTTCCACAAAAACAAATGCCATTTAATGAAAAGAATACAAAACGGCGCCGCAAAATATGCTTTGAACCCGAAGATTTAACGGTCCAAATATTCGAAAGGAATCCACTGCCTGATCAACAGGCTGAACACTCCGACAAGAGCCACAAAACAGAAACAGTGCCACATTACAGTTCCAGCACGTGGCATAGTTAACTTTCTTGGCAGATTCCAAACAGAAAGTTTTCCAGGAAAATCTATGGCTTCCGACGGAACGGTGTGTCGGCATAAATTAGGATCAGAGGAAGATGATGAACTGAGATAGCGAACCTGTTAGGTTGAATTGCGATTACAGTTAACGAGTTCAAAATGACAAGTCGTATACGGCGTTCTGCGTAGAACGGTTCTCTGTTTTATTCATTTTTCCTTTTGGTCCCGAAGAGTTGAGAAGGGGCTTTTATAGGAGAGGGAGAGGAGAGAGCTATCGCTAATGTTTGTAGTAGCAGCTGGCAAGAATAAAAGAGGGGTTTCTAAGCATAAGTATAATTGTTATGGATCTTTAGTTGACTCAGAAATATTTAAGACCTCTCTGATCTTCATAAAATTACACACAGCTTCCTATCATTCTAACAATCGCACTAATCCATCTGCTCAGCTCAATATACTCTTAACTGTTGATTTAATTGATTAACTATTTACTTTTAACCAAGATTGACCATCACATAAGAGATTGGTAATATTTTTTATAACCACAAGTAGATGGATGTATATTGTATACTATATGCTATTATATACCGAAACATTGAAGTTGTCTAAACATTTTTTATCCAAAATTAAGTATCTCATATTTGTCATAATAGTAGGTTTAACATCTATAATTTTGAAGCATAGAAATGATCAATGACAAAATTTGACTTAGAAAAAAAAAATTAATAAAATTTTTGCAATAAATTGATCGTCATTCATGTTAATAATTTAATAGTGAATTATTGTATCAAAATCTAAAAAACAAAAAATTTGTAGTTTCTTTTCTCAATATCGAGTTTTGGATCATTTGATCTTTGTTAAATTCTACAAGTTTAACAAAGATAACCATTTTCTTTGCCTTACAAAATATAGTATAACAACATAGAATCAAAATAGAACTCATATAATGATTCATCCTGCATAAGATTAACAACTCTGCAATGGAAAACATCTTTCATATAATCGTTCGTTTCACTTTCTTAGTACAATTTTTATCGAATTATAAAAGAAAAAATATATAAATACCCATATGCGGTAACAATAAGGTGAAAAAAAGGTCTGTAAACAAGTTTTTGTGTAACATGTTTGCAAGCTCGTTGATGTGTTATGTGATCAACTGGTGCTGTAAAACTTCTTCTAAGGCTGATATTTAGCAGAATTGAATGGGAAGGAGTAACAGAACCTGTGTTTTCTTCCCATTTGATTTCTTCCTTGGATTCAATGGGGGAATAAAGAGCTTCACGTATTCTAATGTACCGTGAGTCATCCAAGGCCTTGCTATAATCTTCATCATGATTAGACACCGAAGCAACTGCCTGAAATAAAGTTGAATTGAATCAGTTGATATCATAAGTAGCATAGCAAATGATAAACAAGATGAGAACCTAAACCACATGCTCAAGGGGGGGACATCAACCTATTTATAGAGCTTGAAACCACCACCTCGAAACGAAGTGTACAAGGGTTGGAGGAACAAAGTCCAGCTTCATATCCATATGCGCTATTGTCCTACAAAATGTGACAACATTCACAACTTTGCAAGAAAAGAGCAGAAATAAGAACATTACTATACACAAAGTAGAGAACAATTTTTTTTTGGTGTCTTTTTCATAGGCAATGACAAGCAATCTAACCACTTAAATATAATTTGTTCCATGTTGCAATTCCATGTTAAGAAAACCAGCAGATAGACAAACCAAAGAGGCTGAAGAGAATTGTCCAATATTGATCCATGGGGAGTTACAAATCTAAATGTAGAAAAGGAATCACAATCAATCACCTAATGACCACCATAAAAACCTAGAGGATAATTCTCATGATTTTAGAAAACTTCAAGCATAGTTCCTTTCCTCCTCTTTACGCATCAGATGAAATCAAGGTTGGTTTTATACACTCCTTCGGTCTTATTCTCCCAATGCGCATGTTATGATGTTGTTCAACACAAAATACAGGTAATGCAGTCTGACCTGAAGTAACTTCTTGAAAATACTCAAACAGAAAGAAGTCCTAGAAGACAGTGGCCAAGTAACCTTCACCCTATCTTCCAAAAGCATAAGGCAAAATCAGCATTCTAAAATTAAGATTGAGGGAAGTCAAAACTTCCAATAACGGTTCGACATAAATAAGAGCACTTTGCACAATTTTAATTTATCCTTATCATTGTAGCACAAATACTTGAATGAAACTCAAACTACTTTTCAGGATTTCAGTGAAACTTACAAAGTTGCATCAGACAGCCCCTCTACATAGCCTTCAACGAGTAAAGAGTGAAGAGGTCGTCCTTCCCGATACATGACATGCATGTTTTAACTGCCAAAAGTAGGCTTCAGCTAATGTCAATATCTAGACAGCATTTTGGTAGATAGTTTCAAGCTAATCTACAACCAATATCATGACCAAATACAAAACACAAGAAATTCAACGAAAATAATATGTTTTTTATCAAATTGATCACAACTAGGGAACTTTGGATGATGAGAAAGGCTGTAAAATCTGAAATCTTGAAAAAGGAACAGTATTTTGGATACATAAGCCCCAAAAATCAATGATATGGTGATGATATTGCTCATCCACCATGAATTCTCTCTTTCCAGATAGGATAAAAGTTTGAGCAAGGTCAACAGAGAGGAGGACTTACGGATCAGACTCAATAACCGAAAAACTAAAAAATGAAATAACATGCAAAAACCATTAACCATGCGATGCTTCGCTAGTTTTTGATGCCTCCATATCACTTACAGAAGCACTACGCAACATTTCAAGAAAATTGGATACTTTCTACTACATTCTCACTAAATCCTGTGCAAACCCAAAGGCATGACACTACAAGAAAAACGACCTTTCACGATGGGCCAAAATCGGGGTAAAAAGTGTTTTACGACGGTCCAACGGTAGTTTTAGTCCACCATATAAAGTGGCAACGTAAAAGACATTTTCACTTTTTATCGTGGTTTTAGCCCACCATAAAATATTGTTTACTGTGGTTTGCCCAACCGCTGTAAATGGTTGTGGTGCAGCCTCACAATGGAATGGATTTATTTACGGCGGGCTGCAGAACCGCCGTAAAAATTTTACCACGGTTTAACTAAACTGCCGTAAATGGGTAAAAGTTAATTGGTTTCACTCATCTATAACATGAACATGTACAACATAACTTTTTTTACAAGTCAAAAAAATTAAAATAAAACAAAATACGAATCATTATTCATACTTGAAACACAAAATCTTAAACAAAAATTATCTACAACTTTGACAATCATTAGATCTAGGCTATATATATAAATATAGGTTACTTATGCAATGGGCCAATTCTATAATCATACGTGAATTACGTTTAAATTTTTTAGTACATACCAAATTCAAAGGGCACCAAAATGGTAGTTGAAGACCAGCATCAGCAACAGCTTTGCAAGCTTTACTTCTCTCTCTTTTACCAATCTGTTACAGTACCCACATGTTAATCTACATTGCGACTATCACATAGAATGAACTCAGGTTGTCCAATCAAACAGTTTGAGAGATAATTAAAAGAATGAACTCGTATTGTCCTATCAATCTGTTTCATAAAGAATTAAAAGCAATCATCCTGCTTATGACAACACTGACGATATTATAGTTGGAGATGAAATGGGCTTGTCCATAACCCACATTGGTTCCACCTCTCTATGGAGTTTACTAAACACTGTTAGCCTTAAGGCTATATGATAATTTTGATGATAACAATACACATTGATTCATTGAGATTTACTAACATGTTTATTTATGTGCAAAAGTAAGATTATTGAAATAATTGTGAAACCAAGAAGAGGCTTATTAAAATAAAGTGTTGAAGCAAAGGAGAAGACTACATGTTAAAGGCACCAAAGTTGAAGTACAAGGTTTGATTCAAGGAATGTGACACATGAGCAATGTTTAATCAATTGGTCATATATTTGTCTACAAATGTCAAAATAACATGATTCTTAAGCCTTTGGAAAGCTTACTCAATTTATAACATTTCATATGTTTTAAAGAAATTCAAATTTCAAGTGCAAGATGGTCCAAATTATCATGCATGTTGAAAGACAAATGGAAGTAGCTGACATGAGCACCAAATGATTTTTTATACATATCTTAAGTTAGAAATATCCAAATCACTTGATTCTTATGGCATTAGAAAGAGGACTTAATGAGGCAAATTTCATATGTTTTGAAGAAATTCAAATTTCAAATTCAAGGCCGATATAATTGACATGCAAATCGATAGATTGACACAAGGAAGAAAAATCAGCTCACATGAGCACCGAATAGTTTTTTGTCCATATCTTGAGATAGAGATATCAAAATGCTTTGATTCTTAATATTTTGAAAAGCTTATTCAAATATGTAGATCTTTTCTGTTTTGAAGAAATTCAAATTTCAAACAAAAGGCTAACAGAATTATCATTAAATTTGTTGGACTGACACAAGGAAGAAAAATCAAGTCACATGAGCACCGAATGGTGTTTTGGCCAATCTTGAGATAGAGATGTCCAAATGACTTGATTCTTGATGCGTTGGAAAGCTTATTCAATTTTTCAGATATTTTATGTTTTGAAGATTTTCAAATTTCAAACAGAACATTGACGAAAATGGTAGACAAAATTATGGTTTTTATGGCGGGCAGAAAATTTGGAGTTGGCGTCTTCACTTGATTAAGCTCATCCCATTTGCCTATAAAAGGAGCCATTTCTCCCATGCATTCAGTAAGAGCAAGAGCAAGAGAAGCATCTATCAAGCAAAAAAAAAAAAAAAACAGAGAAATATCAAGTCTAGAGAGCTTTTATATTCTGTATCCGCTCTTTGAAGAGAGTTATACTTTTATTGTAAAAATTATCTTTGTTCTTGTATTGTGGTGAGAGTGAGATATTCTTGTAAAGGATAATATTTATCCTTGAGAGAACTCTTATTGTGTGTTATCAAGAGTTGAAGGAAGTTTCCTTGGTGAGGTTGTTCATCAAGAAGAACTCTTGGTGTGGTGTTATCAAGAGTTGAAGGAAGTTGCCTTGGTGAGGTTGTTCATCAAGAAGAACTCTTGGTGTGGTGTTATCAAGAGTTGAAAGGAAGTTGCCTTGGTGAGGTTGTTCATCAAGAAGAACTCTTGGTGTGGTGTTATCAAAGGTTGGAAGAAAAAGTCTTGGTGAGGTTGTTCATCAAGCAAGTTGTAAAGAATTCTACAACTTAGTGGAAAGCCTAGCTTGTGGAGCTAGGAGCCCGTGGACGTAGGCAAGGTTTGCCGAACCACGTAAATTGAGTTTGCACTCTCTCTATCCCTTTCCTCTTTATATTAACTTGCACTTATGATTGTTCTTTATTGCTATTCTCTTGATTGTATTCTATTTTCATCTTCTTCACCTTTATTCTTAAAGAAAGAGTTAAAAAATTTTGATTTTTAAGAAAAGTTTTCTAAATCCGCTTTTATAAATAAAAACTCAATTCACCGCGCCTCTTGGGTTACCATACCTGGGTCAACAAAGACAAGGTCGAGCTCTTTGGTCAATGGCGAAAAACCTTTGAGACTCTACGGATCACGTATCATGTAATTATCGATTGTTATAGAAGTTTGTGATGGCACTGGAAAGCTTTTCTACACCATTTTTAGTTCCTACGTATGTCTAGTATGACACTCGGAGCATGAAGAGTAGGTGTCTACTTGCTTCATTAGACTTACTGCACAGAACATTTTTACAGGAGAAATCAAGAAGACGATTAGACAGAAAGCATAAAAGTGAAAACGCAGAACACACCTATGCTTAAGGTGTTTGCGTTTTCCTTATGTAAGTGCTTCTAGGCTTTCACGCAAACCCTAGTGTCTTTATATCTTATGTCTTAGTTCCCTTATTATATGGTGGCCACACTTAATTAATTTAGGGTTTAATTATGTATTACAACACTAATTAGACTTTAGGATTTGTAATAATTGGGTCCAACCCAAGTGTCAGCCCTGATTGATTAACTCTTAAGTTCAACTAATCAAATTAATTAAACCTTCACCTTGTTAAATAAAGCTAGCCCACAACTGTCAATTAAATTAAACATTTAGTTTCTCAAGTCTAGTCATAGCACTACAACATAAAAGACTATTTACGATGGATCAAAACTGCCTCAAAAACCCTTTTATGGCAGTTCACAACCGCCGCAAAAGCAACCGCAGTAAAAACTTTAATGACGGTTTAAGTCTGTTGCAAAAACTCTTATACAGCGGTTTGACTGTTTGATGTATAAATAGACAATAAAATAGGATTGACGATCACCATATCTTTTTGAGGCGGTTCTAAACCGCCGTATATAGTTAGACTTTTACGACAACCATAAAATTGTCATAAAAGGTTTTCAAATCATCGTAAAAGGTTTTCAAACTATGGCAAATAACTTTTTTGTTTAACCATTGTAAATGGAACAACGAACTGTGGTAAATAGTTCACAATTTTTGCAACGGCCACAAAACCGTCGTAAAAGGTGGTTATTCTTTTTTTTAGATAGGCCGGTTTAATGTTATTTACTGTTTACATATTATTTAACCTGTCTCAAAAAAATATTTTCATATATTTCTTCAATGATTTAATGAATATAGTGAAATCAAATCAAATATAAAGATATCTCAAAAAATTCAACCATAATGTAAACAAACCAAATATAAGTCAATCATTATCCACACAGTTCAACATCTTATAACAAAATAGTGAACATCTTAGTCACATATATAGTTTAACAACCTTTACATAACTCAACATCTGATAAGTAAACCAAAAAACTTCATAAGTCACTTGCAAGAATAAATTTGTAACCAAGATCATAATCATTAAGTAACATTATGTGTTTTGAAACAAATTGTTTAATTTTATTTACATACCTATTCATTCTTGTGGTTTGATTCATTATCTGTGACGTCGTTTGTTCTATGACTATCATATTGGAAAGGACTACGATGTCTAATTGAAGCGTCTGGGACCTATTCAAGGAAAAAACATGAAGCAAAAGTTAAAAATATAAGTCAACTGAAACTATATTTTTAACTTTAAAATAAGTAAATATCTATCTTGTAGCCCGCCGCTCTACAAATTCTGGAAACCTCTCTTGTAGAAAGGAAACAACTTCATCGTACATTATCTTCGTACAGTATCTTCATGTTGTTATGATCTTGAGTTAAGTTGTTGTGTGCTTCATTCAAATTTTTGTGTACATCCTTCAAGTTATTATGTTCTTACTCTAAAGCACCTAACTTTACCCTCAAGTTAATATTAGATGAGCTACTACCTTGAACATCAATCGAAGATGGACCAAAACCGTATGTCTGGGCGTAACCACGATATCAGGTCCCATTACATTGCCAAATACCTTCTCTCTCACTTGTTGAGTTCGCTAGTCTTGTGAAAATTGAGACAAACCTTCATTAAATTGATTCTACAACATAATGAAAATAAATAACAAATTAATAGAGATAAAGTATTAAGTAAAAATTAATTCACAGATAGTAGATGAACATACAAGTTCAAAGTATTAAATAACTTATAATTATTTCTATACTTTCATCATCACCTATTTCCCCATCACTTTTTGTTCTAGTCTTGATGAAAACACTAATGTGATCAGTTTGTTCTCCATTTCTTATCATCTAAAAAACAAAAAAAAAAAAACAAAACTAAATTAATAGGTGATGAACAATGTTAACCTTATTACTTACCTTTTGTCGTTTCTGGGCAAATGACATGCGACCTGTTCAATGAAGTGCAGCTTGTTGTGCATGATTTACCTTATTCTTCTCAGCAGCTTCTTAAAATATGGCTTATAACACAGAAACAAATAAATGTGAAATCTACACATTTTTTTTATTGTGTTAGGCACATACTTTAGCTTGTTTCGTGCCTCAATGAGCTACAAGAATAGGCCATTGATCTGGCTGAACTCTAGGAGGAGTGAATTTTAAACAGTCCTCATCGGTATCATATTTTTTGTAATAAGCTCTCTTCACACGAGCTTTCCAATTCTGCCAAAGGTTCCTAATATGTTGTAAACAATGAGATCTATACTTATCAAGAACATCTGTATTTTCCTGCAAAAACAAATTATAATAGATTAAAAGGTGGAGATACATATGCATGTAACCTATGAATTTCTAAAAAATAAATTACCTTCACTTCTTTCCAGATGGCATCCAAAAGATGTGATAGCATATTTTGCCATTGAGGACAAGTCAATGGAGCTATGTTGCCATTTTTGGCTATGATTCCAAATTAGGTGGTCAATTTATCTTTATTTGTGTTTATTGGTTACCACTGAGAGTTAAACTCAATATACAACCTCTAGCCTGTGCCCCACTTACAAACAGAAAGAGATACTTCACATCCTTTAACAATACTTGATGTACCGCCCGCATCTATAAAAACACAATAAACTAATGTTTAAATAACCTTAAGAAAAAGAAATAAACATATGCATACCTTTATTATTCGTTTGAATCTGGGAAGATGTTGCCAATTGTCGATGAGATTTTGCCTCCCGTTGTATTATACTCTTTATAGAGGTTTCTCTTGGTCTCTTCAATGGCATAGTTACCTATTCTGAAAACATTTGCATCCATAAAATGCTAACATCTTTTCTTAAGTTCCATGGTAATTGACATACGCACATTATAAAAAATTACAATCCATATAAGCTCAATTCAACAAACTTTACATTTCATTCATAAAGGGTAATAGTTACATGTATGTGAGGGAAAATCACATAATTAGACAAAAAGAGAATGCCCCTAAAACAAAAGCTATATAAAGAATCACATAATTAATAAGAACATGTCAAACAAAGTACTATCAATCAACATCATCCATTTGATCATCATTGTCTTCTCAACTGATGATCACTGTTGTTCTCTCAACTCCTTGCCTAACCCAATGACCATCTTCCTCATGAAAATATCCTCTTTCATCTAGTTCTTGGTGTGTATATAGCTTAATCTGTGGCACCGTGTTCCCGATAGATGAATTTTTGGAATTGAGATCATACGTATCTCTTGTTGACATTTTAAGAACAACATGCCAGTCTTTATCTATAGGATCTTGAATATAACAAACTTCCTCTGCTTGTTCTGCTAAAATGAAGTTTCATCATCAAGACTATTATCTTTATATAATAGATGATTAAAATTAACCATTATAAAGTCAAACTCATCACACTTCTTTCCAGTTCGATTATCAAACCAATTACTTTTACACGACACGAAAGTCATGTCATTGACATATCAAATTTGAATTATATCAGTTAACACTCCAAGAATTGTTACACTGCCTGAGAGAGGATTTTGATCTCGTGCACTAGCAAAACTCGTGGTATCAACCTTCAAAATAACACCAGATTATGGTGTGGTTTTGTGCTTTTTTGGTCTCCTTGGTGCGAAATTTGAAGCTGTTAACAACATAAGATTTATAGTGACCTGCACCCAATTTAGGGCCATTAGCTAAGTTGATGATTTCCTTAGGCAATGATACATTTGAGGTCTCATATAAAGAGTGAACCTATGGAAACACATATGGTTAGCAACAAAAATCCCTATAAGCAAAAATATTAACTACATTTCTAGCACTTACATGAACATGAAACCATTCATGGAATTTTTTGTTACGCTCTTTCTGAATTTCATGAATAGAAGAACGAGACATTTCATTTTGAAGTTCGTTGAGATGCTTTTTGTGTGAGAAGAATTAGAAGATATCAAAAGAGATGAAAGTACCTTCACTTAGTTGTACAGAAAAAGAACTATGTAATGAAGAAGAACTATACACATCTTACTCTCGAAATGGATCAATAGAAGTTGTATTGACTGGCACATATCTATATGCTTGAGTGTAAGAAAGATGATCAAGTTCAAATTGATCTCCTTCATCAGAGGTACCATCTTAATTTCGAGGTCCTCGATTAAGTTTGGTTTCCACTTCATTAAGATATCTTGAACAAAAATTTTTGCACTCATCCATTAGGTATCCTTAGAAATAGAAGCCTCAGGATGTGCACGATTGCGTATATATCTCTTTAAAGTTAGTAAATATGTAAAGATCTCATGAAATTTATAAATACCAATTAATTCATTGAAAATTAAAGGAAATTAAAAGACATTAATTTGGTAGTTCATAGTACCTCTCAATTGGATACATCCATTAAAATTGTACCGGTCCCACTAATGATGCCTGTTGAGCAAGATGAAGAGGCAAATGCGCCACTAGTGTGCGTGGCATTTATTTATTGCAGTTTTTAAAAACCTATGCAAATGGGCGTGTTATAAGCCCCGGTTTCTTGTAGTGTAGTTCAAATAATTACATCAATTGCCCAGGAGACCTTTAATGGGCATATTTAATAACCAAGGTCCAATAGACTTAACCTAGTACATTTTTATCTCATAAAAGTAGTGGGTCTGGTCCCTTATCTCTGACTTATTCCACTATAGACCTAGAATTTCACTCTTGAATTAAATACTCTCTTTTATTAAAAAAATTAATAATTTTAATCATTTTAAATCATTTCGTAAGCCCATCCATAGCAATAACTTCATATAAATACCTTTTATGAAACACCAATAATTGAAGCTAGATATAAGTTATCGTTTTACTCCTTTAGTTATGTCTTAGTCCTTGATACTAGTTTTCCATCATTTGAATGATTTAAGATTTAATATAATTAAATCTTAATTTAATGAACTTCCTTCATAAAATACTTGGCTAAGATTCATTATCCAAAACTTTGTAAAACTCGAAAGGTGACTTTTTTAAATCTTCAAGAGTCATTAATTCAATATCTATGGTATAATGTTCTCTACAATACAAATCTTACAATGCCAACTAGCTAAGGTATTGATCTTTCATTTTATATCTCACTTTTTATTCTAGTCAAAGATCATAGCATATACAATAGAGGTACACTGCCCACTCAAGATTAAGATAGATATGTCTTTAGTGCTCTGGTATGGAATTCACATTCAGTTCTAGTATTTCTACCAAATAATTTAATTCCACATGGTCCATATTCAATGCATTGAAAATGTATAAGTGCTTTCTCCTAAAGTCTCCATTTTAATGGTTTGAGACTCACCATTCCCCCTTAAGACAAACAACACAATAACATTATCCAAACAAACTGTCTATCTTTTGTTTGTAGATTGTGAACTAAGTTTGAACTATGACAAAGTTTGTGTCTCTCGTATATCTCATATAAACAAAGACCTCATCAATATACAAGCTTCAAAACTTTTAGATATTAAAAACATCAACATACAAGCTCTGGATCCTTAAAATATTAAGAACATTAAACTTTTTTTAACAACTGATTTATTAAAACATACTTTTATTCATATAACAATTCATTTATTATAGAAAATATCTAACTCTTAGATAGGTGCAAAATGACATGTCGAGTTCAAGGCCCTATTGTGACCTGTGCATATGTAGCGGCCTCGGCCCCTACCCCCTTACTTTAGCAAAAATCCTGGGGCTTAGGTCTAGGGCTACCTCCTATTCGCTCGCTCTACATCTAAAATGAAAATTTTTTAAGAGTTGTTTGTATTCTAAAAATTTTCAGAAATTTTTGGGTTTTTTTTTTCTCTAAAATTTTTATATGTTAAACTAGACAACTAAAGGTTATCTAGAATTTTGTTTCACTTAAAATTCATAGTATTTGATTTTTCGGTGAATTTTTGAAATTTTTTATTTAACTTGAAAATTTCTATAGTTTTTTGGACATATTTGGATTTATACAAAATCTGTTATAATTGATGAAGTATCTTACGAAAGTGATTCTTCTATCTTTTTATAGACTCAAAAATCTTTCAAACGAAAAGTTGTTTTGCTCAAATTGAAGATTTGTATGATTTATCATGAATTTTCAAAGTTTGAGTAGCAAACCTGGAATTCCTTCTTTTCATAGTAGAGCATGGAAATCGAACTGATTTTGATTGACTTGTATTTACACCAAAAATTCCCATTTTTTGCAAGAGTAATATTACATGTGTCTCTTTCGTATCTGAAAATTTTTATGACTTTTTGAGAATTGCAAAAATTGTTATTATTTTTCCAATCTTACTATCCAAAATGCAAGTCTATTGGACAAAATTTAAGATTTGGCAAAACTAAATTGTTTCTTGGTTTAATGACTTTATTTTGATTTGATATTTTTACTGAGATATCCTATATGTGTCTAAATAAATTTTGTAAATTTTTGCAAAATTTGAAACAGGCATCAATTTTGTAAAAATCATCCAATTCTGTGTGTTTGTTATGGTTATTGCTATGTACGTATTGATTTTGTTTGGTCATATCATTTGTTAAATCGTTGCATTGGAATAGTATGTATGATTTTTAATTTGCATAGATTGTTAAAAAGTTGTTATATTTATACGTGATATGTTTATATATGGTTTAATATTTGCTATTAAACATGTTAATGAAAAACGCAGAAATATTTTTTGCACCAACCACAACAACCCCTAACCCCTTCCTCCCCCACCACCACCACCACCAGGAGAATGGGATAGGGCAAAAAAATCATTCAACGAGGTAGGATTGGATACCTAATGCCCCATACTCACCCCGCTCCATTTCTATCCCTACTCTTAAGGCATAACCCTAGCACTCTCTTAACTTTAATGCGCAATATTTTACCTTAAACAATGAACTTTGTGTTCTGTCTATGATAGAGTATTTAATTTCAATCTCTTAAGTTTTTAACAAAATAATGTCTATATGGAATTGTTACCTTTCTCTTTTCTTATGAAGGATATTCACATAGGGACACATCTTTTGTAAGGTCAAACTAAGGATGGTGTCTATGTGTAGCCAATTCACAACGAACCTTTATCTCCCATCTTAGCCTTTTCCAAAGTCAAAACATCTTCCTCTGAGTGGCATAATCGACTAGGACATCCTTCTCTCAAATTTCTTATTGATATTGTCTCTATAATAATCTCTTTCTTTTGTCTTCTAACATCGTCCTTAGCTTGTAATGCTTGTCATTGTAATAGAAGCCACAAAATCACATTTTTATTATCTACTATTTCCATTACTTTTCCTCTTAAAGTTATTCATTCTAATGTATTGACTTCACCTATTATTTTGTACAATGGTTACAAATATTATTTTTTATTTGTTGATCATCTTGCGAAATATATGTGGTTGTATTTGTTGCAACAAAAATCTAAGGTTTATAATGTGTTTATTCGATTCAAACAAATAGTGGAAAAATAATTTGGTCAATCCATGATTACGATTTATACTAACAACTTTGAGAAGTTTTCTTTCAACTTGTGGCATATCTCATCTCACCATCCCATCTCATACTCCATAACATAATGGGTATTTCAAGCATCGTCATTGACACATCGTTGAGACCAGTCTGGCCTTACTCAGTGATACATCCCTTCCTCTAGTCTATTAGACTCATGCTTTTTCAAACTATTGGTCTATCTCATTAATCACATGCCTACCTCCACTCTAATATGCTCTTACCATTTGAGAAAATTTTTGGGATATCTTTTAATTATAATAAACTTTTAAGTATTCAGGTGTTTATATTATCCCTGGCTAAAACCTTATACTCATCACAATCTCGAGTCGGGCTCCAAGCCCTATGTTTACTTAGGCTATTTCCCTTACTTAAAATGCCTATCTTTGTCTCAATCCTCAATCTCAATAAATTTTTATATCTCATCATGTCAATTTTATATAATCTATTTTCCCTTTCAAATCCATTCACTTGAGTCTTTTATGACCCACCTTTGAAACACTTCCTCAATGGCTTCTTACTCTCCCAATTTCTTTTCTCTTCCACTTAAATTCTCTACACATGCTTTGCCACTTGACATCACTACCCATGCTTTTACCCAATCTAATATTGTCTTTAGCTTGTCAATGACATTACCTGTCATCCCATGGGTCCTCCAAACCCACCTAACCCAACGCTTTCCTACACTAATCCACCTCATCTTTAGAGCTCTCTATCCTTTACTGAACACTACATTCTCTATTGAGCCTCCAAACCTCTTACAACCTTCACTACCATATAGCACCAATGAGAGCCAAAAATAACATCTCCAAAACTATTCAAAAGCTCAATCTTGTCACTACTTTATCACCCTCAATTAAACCTGACCCCAAAAACCATACTCAAGCCGTCAAAGATCCAAAATGGTGTCATACAATGCCAGAATAATTTAATGCTCTTGCTCATAATGACATATGGGAACTTGTCCAATCACATCCTAGTCAAAATCTTGTTGGATGCAAATGGATTTTTTTGAACTAAATGTTTATCAATGGTTCTATTGATAGGTACAAAGCACGTATAGTTGCCAAAGGCTTCCATCAATATGTTGGCACTGACTATCATTAAACAATTAGCCTTGTTATTAAACCAACCGCTATGTAGATGCACCTCATTCCTACTGTCAATAATGTGTATGTCAGGCACTTGGAGCTTTATGGTTCAAACATTGGGCTTTATGGACTCCAGTTATCCCACTCATGTGTGTAAACTTCACAAAGCTATCTATGGGCTCAAACAGGCACTTGGAGCTTGGTATCAAAAGTTGCAAACCTTTCTTATTGCCTTTGGATTCATAAACTCTCATGTGGACACCTCAGTATCCATTTATCAACATGGAGATCATACTTTTAACATTCTAATCTATATTGATGCTATCATTGTTACTGGTGATGATGACAATATATTGATGATTTCTAACTAGTTTTCTTTCAAAGATCTTGGACCATTATCTTTCTTTTTGAGTGTTGAGGTCATAACACACAAGGTTGGACTATTTCTCTCTAAACAATGCTACATCAATGATCTTCTTGCTCGCGCTACCATGATTGAAGCCAAACTAGTTCAAAAACCACTTGCTACAAGTGTCATACTCACTCAACATTTTGGTACTTCACTTACTGATCTGATTAAATATTGCATAATTGTTTGCAGCTTACAATGTCTATCTCTCACTTGACCAAACATTGCATACACTATCACTAACCTTTCTCAGTTCATGGAAGAACCCACAACCGACCCTTGGTTAGCCACTAAGCTTCTTCTGGGTTATCTTCGTGGAACCATTGATCATGGACTTATTATTTATGGAGATTCCCTTCTTTCTCTTCATGGTTTTTTGTATGCTAATTAGGTAGTTAAAAAGCATGACTCCACCTCCACTAATGCCAATCTTGTCTATCTTAGTTGCAACCACAGTTCCTATAGCTCCAAGAAGCAATGTATTATAGCTTGCTCTTCTACTGAAACTGAATAACGTGCTATTGCAAACACTATCATTGATGTTACCTGACTTTGTTCTCTTTTATTTGAACTTGGTGTTTGATCTTTTGGCATGCTTATGATATAGTATAATAATATTGGCGCCACCTACTTATGCGCCAACATTATGTTTCATTCTTGTATGAAGCATTTTGCAATTGGTTTTCACTTTGCCAAGGAAAAAATCCAAAGTGGGGAACTCCATGTATCTCATGTCTGCTCCTCTAATTACCTTGTTGATGCTTTGACCAAGCCTTTGCCATGTGCTGAAATTTACAATTTTGCGTTCTAAGATTGGTGTCACTAATATCTCCACCATCTTGTGGAGGCATATTATGGGATCATGATTATAGGATATGATTTACCAAATTTATTCTTGCCATATTGTGCTGTAATATTTGATGATATTGTGAACATTTGCTAGTTATCAATTACCTTAAGTGTTGTAGTTTCTTGTAAAAATCTCTTCATAGGTCTCCCTCTCTCCTCCCCACCCACCCCCACCCCCCCCCCCATATATATATATATATATATATATTTGTGATGTGATCAAAGAAATGTATACCAAAATTCTCAAATTATTCTCAACCCTTTTATAAATTAATTTGTAATATTTTTACGTGTATTTGTTAAATAAGTTATTGAACAACCTAACTACAACTAATTTCTCCTCTGCATCAAACCTTAAAGGCTTCAACTGAGCTCTTGATTTTTGTTCAAAAAGTTAATCGCTTCTATTGAAAACTTTTCTTGCAAATCAAAATCCAAACCATTCATACTTCTTAAAACACGATAATGAAATTGATTTCACAAAATAACTTTTAACAAATAAATCTCAACTTATAATTTTTTGAAAATTCTAAAAAGACAACTATTTCTAATAATAATAGAAAAATCATACATTTTCGGTGTTGTAATCTCTACTAATATTTAATTGTTTCTCCATATGTAAAACTTGTCTCAGTTTTCACAAAATTTTTGTTGAATCAAATTTTATAAAATAGATTAAATGTTGATTAATATAGATGAAATTGCAAATGAATAGAAAGAGTGCGTGTAAGGGTAGGTCTCGAGAGTAAAGAATACTTAAGTTAATTCGGTTTTATTTTACATAATTGTAAATTTATTTGGGGATAATTTTATAACACTTTTAACAAAAATTGTTAAGTTGTAGATCCTAATCCATGCCTTATTTTTGTTGCCCTAAATTGACACATATGCAAATCAACCTTCATGGATTTCTCAAGATAGCAGGGCACGTGCTCCAGCCCTTGTTAGGAAGCGCCGCAAGACTAGTCTTTGAGTGCCACAACGATGGAAACACTATATGTTAGACACGAGCATATAGCCAAATTGCTATTCTATCTTAAGCCACAGGGCTAGATGAAATTATAGAAAAGTGAACTGACATACGACATAGTGCCATAGTGCTACATAAGCTGAGTCGTGGTGCTACTGCGAATATGATCTAGAGCTTATTTGTAATTTTGTTTACCTATATAATATAACATGTTTTTTAGGGTAGCTGCCGGGGGAGATTTTTGTTTGTGCTGTATGAAAAACTTTGTACATAGAGAGAGATTGTGATAATGTGATGATCATTGTAAAATTTCTTCCATCTTAGTGAATTTCTGTAGCGACTAAAGAATAAGACATAACATTACGTTGAGGTGAACCTATATAATTCCTTTATGTCCATTGATTGATTTATTATTATTATTATTATTATTATTCATTTTTATTGCTCTCTAGTTAAAAAAAATTAGGGTATTTAATTCATAACAAAAATGTGGGTTCATTAATTAAAAAAAATTAGATGCCACCACCTTTTTTTTAATCTTTTGAATGTTGAGCTCTTGAGCAATGTCTGGAGTTGTAGAGTTGGTTTGATGTTAGATGACTATTTAGCAAAATGTTAAGCTATTGAGCAATAGTAGTTTCTGGTGGAATAACGTGTTGAGCTATCACGGTTTGCGTTAACATGAGTAACTAGAGTATATTTTGTACTTAATCTTAAATTTGGATAGGCCATCTTAAAAGTCTCAAATTGTTGTTGTTTTTTTAGAAAAGTTGTTCTATTCAGCCCCACTTTTTAACTCTTCAACCCTACTTTTATTCTTAATTTTTTTTTTTTGACAATTTTAGGCATTTTTAACTCTTAAGCAAGTTAAGTATAATTAAACTATTGTGCTAGATTGTTGAATTTTCTAGAGTAGTCTTCTTTTATAAAACCAGATTTATTCGCTATTATAAATAAACATAAATGAAAAAGGAAGATGTGAGACAAAAATTAATATATTTCTTAACCTAAGACACCCTTTTTAGCCCTTGTTGGCTGTCGATTTACCTAGCTGTTGTTGCTTGCTTGCTTCAATTCTTAAACTAGTATTGCTTATTTTTTATATGCCTTGAGATGATGATTGTAGAAGGATGGTCATAAATCAAACTCTAGTTGATATCTTCTCATATCTTTTCATGGAGATGCGGATAAAAAAATAATTGTTAAATCACTTTTTGCATACCAGGTAAGAAGTCTTAAGAGAAGGCTAATTGTGGATTGGAGACAGGGAAGGGCAAAATTGTCATGAAGATTATGAAAAATAAAAATGGGGGTTTAAGATTAAATTATGGGGGTTGAATAGAATTCCTTTTCCCAGAAAAGGCCCTTAAACCTGGCTGTTTATTTAATTGCCCAATATAAAATATAAGTGGTGCTATTCTTACAAATTACTTATACAAACTTACATATACAAAATGATGCAATATCATTATATGATCACCATATCATCTACTTAATTAATATTATTTTATTTTAACATTTATTTATCGAATTATGTCAAATCATGTCAGTTTGTGTACAAAATTTGTAAGAATGGTATCACTTATAAAATGTGAAATAAGTTTCTATA
Source organism: Boswellia sacra (assembly GCA_013180625.2). Lineage (NCBI taxonomy): Eukaryota > Viridiplantae > Streptophyta > Magnoliopsida > Sapindales > Burseraceae > Boswellia > Boswellia sacra. The sequence continues at coordinate 157,914 of SNVD02003949.1, forward strand.
TCTATAGTTTTTCTATATGTTGCTTATCAAAAAGAAAGATTATTTGGGTATCTATGGGTAATTGCTTTACAAATTTAACTCTTTTTTTATTATTATTATACACATTATACGCTTTTATCTTCAAGGTTTTTTTTTTTGTTTTTTTTAAATCAACATCTTATACCATTTTTGGTTAATTTCCATATTTGACTTTGAAATCCTGAAATTTATTGTTTTTAATATATTGTTATAATTTTAAAAATGCAATTGGTTTATATACATTTTTGAAAAGTTATCTTCTGAATTTTAGATTATCTTCTAATTTGAAAGTGAAATTGGTGAAATATGAGTTTGAAACTTTGTAATATGTGGAAATATTTGGTAAATAAATTTGACATTTTTATTAGCTAAAGTTTATGCTTCATAAGGTGACTGATTTAAAATGCAATTGTCAATTCTTCATGGAGACATAATCGGAGTTTTCTAATGTCATTTCAAATTGACTTGGATGAAATTTAATATAACAATTGTTTGTTCCATCGTTAGGAACCATAGATGCTGATATTGTTTTCGAGTAGGAGGTCAATATGATCTCTCATAATGTGTTGTTTAATTTATATGTTAATCAGTCAAGTTTCACTTTCTTTAAATATTATTAGAAAATGCCAAAAAAAAAAGTTTTGAGACTCTATTTTGAAGTTAATCAAATCTTAATTTATTTTAATTGTCCACTAAAGTACAACATCAAATAACTAATTTTCTTATTTCCTCGACTACATAAGTAAGACTCAATCATTGAATACAATGCTTGACAAACGCATAATATCTTTCAACAACTAAAGACGAATATTTTCTCATAAATTTATCATTCTTTTTTTTTTTAATTTTCTTAAGTATGTGATGAGTTTAACTACTTAAATTTTTTTTATACATATTTTAGTAAAATATTTAGCTCAAAATGTATATACATGTATCAAAACTCCCATATCTTATCTAATAGAGATGTTATTGGCAAATAATTTTCAAATTTGTACTTAAATCCACTGTCCTCTTTTAATTTTTTTATTAAAATAAATATGGTTTGATTATTTTTATTATTATTTTATCTATTAGAGATGTTACTGGGTAACGATTTCAAAATTATAGTTCATTCCAATGCTTTTGTTCAAATTGTTCGTAAAGTAAAAATCATTTGTGTATATCGCATGAAGGACCTTTCATACATATTTTAGTTCAAAACCTAGTTATTTTAGAAGTTATTCCCACATCTATGAAATGGTTTTTTCACTTTTTAAAAAAAAAGATTATTAACAAATGATTTTGAAAAAGCGATTCAATGAAAATTTCTCAAGTTTTGGTAAAAGATATCAAATGAACAGTATATTTGTATTATTTTTTATATTTATTGTTTTTACGCACGCACAATAGATTAAGTCCTAATTGAATGAAAACGAAAAATTCAATAAAAATAGAAATAAATAATTTAAAAAACTATGAATCAATAAAAATTAGAAAAAAATAATTTTTAAAACCGTGACAAATTAGTGAAAATACGTTTATAAATGATTTTGGTAGATTCATAATCAAATTTTTGAAAATATTATTGATTCTTATTATTATATTATTGATTAACCGATGTCTTTTTTGTTTTTCTCTTTTAAAATATGGTGATAAATTTGATAAAATTTTAATAAATGGTATAGTTTAAAAAAATGGGTGCAAGATTATGTAGAAGAAGATGACAAATGCATTTATTTTATTAAATAATTATGCAGTTACTGTTGAAGAAGATAAGGATTAAGATTAATTGGCCTCCTTTAATCACAGGCAAGCTAGATGGTGCGTAGGGCCCCACAATTCATTAAAAGACCCTACATGAAATTAAATATTTTGTCAAATCATATTTTAAATTCAATATTTATTTCTCAGTCTAATAGTTTTTTTTTATTATCCATTAAAATAAATAATAATAATTAATCAAAAGTCACCAATTATGAATTTAAATAACAGTTTTGTTCTCACTCAAATTGAAATAGCTTGAGATCCAGCCTTGGGGAAAGGGTAACCTCCAATGGTGGGACAGTACCTCAATGCAAATGCATAAAGAAGCGGGCGTGGCAGGGTCAGGTGCAGGACTTGGTGCCTGTAAACATATATAAAAGTATCAACCTGGACAAATGGGGATTCATAAACAAATACCTCTGCTAACAGTCAAACTTCATGGAGGCCAAAGAAACCAGTTGACCTTTTTTGTCAGCAATTGATGCAGTAACTAAGCCCTAGTGTTTACCCACTTGCAGCAAGTTCATTTTTGAGTGAAGCTACTTCAAAGCACCTTACAGAATATCTGATGGGGTCAAAATCCTTGGCTGACACCTGTCATCACCATAAACATTCCATTTCTTTCATTAGACCGAGCAATTGGAAGAGCTGGTGCATTATGTGCAGCACTAACAAACTCGTATATAAATACATCTCAAGCTTATCAAATCAAAATAAGTATTGCCAAGCTGAAGAGAAAAATAGTGTCCACTGTTTCATTGTTGTATTTTGCGACTTTCACACAATTAGAAGCAAAACATAATTCATGGATAAATATTTGACCAAACCACGAAATCTCCAGTATTTTTGGCAATGATAAATGCTTAGATTCTTCTGCATTGTTTTATAGATCTCTCTCAGACTTTCAGCTTGAATCATAAACTGAAAAAATCAAAAGCTAACAGCCTCAGGTATTACAAGCAGGAAAACAACCAAACTGGTTTGTCTGCGAAAGAATATTATGGAGGGAGCAGGTCCAGATAATACATGCCATGCTTCACTTGTCACAACCTGTATCGTTTTTAAATGAAGCATCTGAACAAGCATGAAATTGAGATTTCACCCATAACAACCAAACGCTCACTTTTGATATATCATACATTCAGCGACTATCAATGTCCAGAAGGCCTTGATCATGCACTAAGAAACGCCAAAAAAAAAAAGTTACCATCATATTCACAATCACAAAATTCTTTAGACCATTATTTTAATTAAATTATCAATTAATGAAATTTTTATCCGATGATTTCTTAACCACCATACAAAAAATCAATGACAACAGAAGAAAGGAAAAAAAACACCAGAAGCAATTGAAATTATAAGTTCCACAGTTCAAGAATTTTACACGAAGTGCAGAAAAAAAATAAAGTTTCTCATTCAACTCAAATTGAACAAGCAATTGCTTGTTCTGCGGGTTGTGAGAAGGGAAACAAGACCAAAATTTTAGAAGCCCCGGAGAAGATCAAATCAAGGATTTCACTTTTTCAATCCTTATCTCTTCACCCTCATGAGCAACGAACAAAGTTGATAAAAGATAGCAGAACGTGGCAGTTCTTGAGTTGAAAAATTTGCTAGTTTGCTTAATTCTATAATCAGAAGAGACTAGCTTTGAGGCTTCCAGCATGAGCAGAGACTGTGTGAGTGGGTGAAGGCATTTTGCCTTTCACCCAAACCCACATCGGTGGGAAATTAATTTTAAGTGGGGAGGTTAGGCTATATATTAAAGCCTCCACCTCCCCTTATACTTGCACCAAGCTTATGTATTAAGTTTTTTACTTCTTCCTCCCATATAATTTCCTCCACTCTAATTGTGAGAGAGATTGTAATATTTTTTTTCATAGTGAAATATTTTCGGTCTTGTCCCGTGGAGGTTTCCCTCAAATTGAGGGTTTTATCACGTTAAATATTTGTGCCTTTATTTTCTTTATTGCCTTTAGTTTATTTATTGTGGAAGGCTGAGCCGCCCAAGTTGTCTATTTTATTTATTGTGGAGGGCAGTGCCACCCAAATTGTTATTTCTAACATAACAATTTGTTTCTTGTCTTTTATTTGAGCTGCGGTAGGAGTGTTCAATCTCCTAACAGTGGTATCAGAGCAAGGTTGCGAAGGCAGAGCCAAGGGTTAGGACAGTGAGTGATTACTTGTATGGTTATATACATGTTTAGGAAAGCTTTGTCAAAAAGACGATAAGAGTCTAAGGAGACTGAATTTTAAGTGGGACCGCTTGTGACCCCTCCAGTGTTTCCTGGAAGCTTTCCTAGTGTATATTAAATCGTACCGGCACTTACTACTATTCTTGGTTACTGTTTAGCAGTGGTGTACGTATACGGATACTATTACTGTTCACGTATACGATACTATTCAAGGGTACTGTTCACATATACGGTACTGTTCACTACAAGATAAATGGCAGTCAAATTCAAGATAGAGAAGTTCGATGGAAACAACTTTGAGCTGTGGAAAATTAAAATAAAGGCTATCTTGAGAAAAGAAAATTGCCTTGAAGCAATTGATGGAAGACCGGAAAATATGCAAGATGAAAATAAATGGGAGAAGATAGATGGTGATGCGATGGCAAGTCTACATCTAGCAGTTGCAGATGAAGTGCTGTCAAGTATTCAAGAATTAAACTCTGCAAAGGAGATTTGGGATACTTTGACAAGCTTGTATGAAGCCAAATCTCTACACAACAAAATTTTCTTGAAAAGGAAGCTGTACACTCTTCGTATGTCAGAAACCACTCCGGTGACTGAACATCTCAACACTTTGAAGACGTTATTCTCTCAGCTCTCAACCATGGAGCATAACATAGAAGAGAAGGAACGTGCTGAGCTTCTACTTCAGAGTCTACCTGATTCATATGATAATCTCATCCTCAACTTGGCAAATGGTTCAATGAAGTCATCTCTAATCTTTAATGATGTTGCGGCTGCTGTCTTAGAAGAAGAAAGCAGACGTAAAAACAAGGAAGACAGAAAATGACTTCTCAACATGCAGAGGCTTTATCCGCCAACAGAGGGAGATCAAGGGAACATGGTTCCAGTGGGAGTCACAATCAGAACAGGGGAAAGTCTAAAGGAAGGAAGTTTATTAAATGCTACCATTGTGGAAAGCAAGGGCACGTGAAAAACGAGTGTTGTCATCTTAAGAAGAATGGAGAGGGAAACAGCAAAGGAAAAGAATCTGAGTCGTCAGGATCTCAGGGGTGTGTAGCAAGTACTTCAGGGAATGGCGAAATCTTGTGCAGCGAGGCAACAACAGTTGTGGAAGGCAGAAAAAAGTTTGCTGATATATGGTTAATTGATTCAGCAGCAACATGGCATATGACTTCTAGAAGAGATTGGTTCTATCAATATAAACCTATCTCAGAAGGGTCTGTGTACATGGGTGATGATCATGCCTTAAAAATCGCTGGTATTGGAACCATCAAAGTAAAAAATGTTTGATGGTACGATTCGCACTATCCAAGATGTACGACATGTGACTGGCTTGAAGAAAAAATTGCTATCAATGGGACAGTTGGATGACCTCGGATGTGAGTTCCATACGAAAAATGGGATCATGAAGGTTGTCAGAGGCGCACTTGTGGTGATGAAGGCAGAAAAGATTGCTGCTAACCTATACATGCTTCATGGAGAAACGGTTCAGGAGGCAGAAACAGCGGTTGCTAGTTCTGAAGAAGAATTGTCTATGATATGGCATCAAAGACTTGGCCATATGTCTGAAAAGGGTTTGAAGATTCTCTCTGATCGAAAACTGCTTCCTGGAATCAAAACTGTAAGTTTACCATTCTGTGAGCATTGTGTTATTAGCAAGCAGAGTAGACTGAGTTTTAGCAGATCTATTGCTAGGAGTAAAAAAATTCTAGACTTGATTCATTCTGATGTTTGGGAATCACCGGTTACGTCCCTAGGAGGAGCAAACTACTTGGTATTGTTTGTGGATGATTATTCTAGGAGATGTTGGGTATATGTCATCAAGAAAAAGTCAGATGTATTTCCTGTATTCAAAGCCTTCAAAGCACAAGTGGAACTTGAATCCGGAAAAAGGATCAAGTGTTTGAGGACAGATGATGGGAGAGAATTCTGCAACAAGGAGTTTGACACATTTTGTAGTAAAGAAGATGTGAAACGGCAGAAGACAGTTGCTTACACACCACAACAAAATGGAGTGGCAGAGCGGACGAATAGAACTCTCGCAGAAAAAATGAGAGCATTACTAAGGACTGCGGGTCTACCCAAGATATTTTAGGCAGAAGCAGCCACTACAACCTGTTACTTGATAAATAGGTCTCCATCAACAGCAATTGAGATGAAGACACCTATGGAGATGTGGACTGGTAAACCAACTGATTATTCCTCCCTTCATATTTTCGGATGTCCTGCTTATGTGATGTATCATGACCAAGAAAGAACGAAGCTGGATCAAAAATCCAGGAAATGTATCTTCTTGGGATATGCTGATGGAGTAAAGGGGTATCGCTTATGGGATCCTACTGCCCATAAGATTGTTATCAGCAGGGATGTTGTCTTTATAGAAGACATGTTTAAATGTGAAGAAAGTGATAGCACGAAGAAAAATGTTGAGACTGTATCAATACAGGAAGAAACAGTTTCTTCTGAAGCAATACCAGAACACGATGATCAAGAACCAGTTGAGTCTGAAGCACCTGAAGTCCGTCGATCAACTCGAGAAAGAAGGGAACCTTCTTGGCACTCAGAATATGTGATGGCGAGCAATGTTGCATACTGTCTTCTAACAGAAGATGGGGTGCCTTTAACCTTTCAGGAGGCTATAAAAAGTTCTGATGCATCTCTATGGATGACAGCAATGCATGAAGAGATGGAAGCTTTAGACAAAAACAAGACATGGGATCTTATGCCACTACCACATGGAAGAAAAGCCATCGGAAACAAATGGGTCTACAAGATCAAACGTGATGGGAATGATCAAGTGGAGCGGTATCGTGCTAGACTGGTGGTCAAAAGATATGCTCAGAAAGAAGGAGTTGATTTCAATGAGATATTCTCTCCTGTGGTAAGACTTACAACAATTCGAGCAGTCTTGGCTATGTGTGCTACTTTTGACTTACACTTAGAGCAGTTAGATGTAAAAACTGCGTTTCTTCATGGAGAACTTGAAGAAGAAATTTATATGCTCCAACCGAAAGGTTTTGTTAAAGAAGGAAAAGAAAACTTGGTTTGCAGGTTGACCAAATCTCTGTACGGCTTAAAACAGGCGCCAAGGTGTTGGTACAAGAGATTTGATTCATTCATCATCAGCCTTGGGTACAACAGACTCAGTTCAGATCATTGTACTTATTACAAGAGGTTTGAGGAAGACTTTATCATTTTGCTGTTGTACGTGGACGATATGTTGGTACAGGCACTAACAAATATCAGGTCCAAGAATTAAAGGCACAATTGGCTAGGGGATTTGAAATGAAGGATTTAGGACCGGCAAACAAGATTCTAGGGATGCAAATTCACCGAGACAGAAAAAACAGGAAGATTTGGCTATCTCAAAAGAACTACTTGAAGAAAATCTTGCGCCGCTTCAACATGCAAGATTGTAAGCCAATTTCTACCCCATTTCCTGTTAATCATAAATTATCCTCAAGTATGAGTCCTAGCAATGAAGCGGAGAGGATAGAAATGTCTCGAGTACTGTATGCATCAGCAGTAGGGAGCCTAATGTATGCTATGATTTGTACAAGACCAGACATTGCACAAGCAGTGGGAGCAGTCAGTAGATTCATGGCTAATCCGGGAAGAGAGCATTGGAATTCTGTTAAGAGGATCCTTAGATACATCAAAGGAACCTCTGATGCTGCACTATGCTATGGAGGATCAGAGTTCATTGTCAGGGGCTATGTTGATTCAGATTTTGCTGGAGATATTGACAAAAGGAAGTCCACTACAGGCTATGTGTTTACACTTGCAGGAGGTGCTGTGAGCTGGGTATCCAAACTTCAAACTGTTGTGGCTCTATCTACAACAGAAGCAGAGTATATGGCAGCTACACAAGCTTGCAAGGAAGCTGTTTGGATCAAAAGGTTATTGGAGGAACTCGGGCACAAACAAGAGAAGATTTCTTTATTTTGTGACAGTCAGAGTGCCTTGCATATTGCAAGGAATCCAGCCTTTCATTCAAGAACGAAGCACATAGGAGTTCAATATCATTATGTACGAGAAGTAGTAGAAGACGGAATAGTGGATATGCAGAAAATCCACACGAAGGACAACATAGCAGATGCATTAACCAAACCAATCAATGCTGACAAGTTCATCTGGTGTAGGACGTCTTGTGGCCTGTTAGAGACGTGAGCAGCATGTATAGAGACAAGACTGAAAGGAAAAATGCCTTCAAGTGGGAGAATGTGAGTGGGTGAAGGCATTTTGCCTTTCACCCAAACCCACATCGGTGGGAAATTAATTTTAAGTGGGGAGGTTAGGCTATATATTAAAGCCTCCACCTCCCCTTATACTTGCACCAAGCATATGTATTAAGCTTTTCACTTCTTCCTCCCACATAATCTCCTCCACTCTAATTGTGAGAGAGATTGTAATATTTTTCTTCATAGTGAAATATTTTCGGTCTTGTCCCGTGGAGGTTTCCCTCAAATTGAGGGTTTTACCACGTTAAATATTTGTGCCTTTATTTTCTTTATTGCCTTTAGTTTATTTATTGTGGAAGGCTGAGCCGCCCAAGTTGTCTATTTTATTTATTGTGGAGGGCAGTGCCACCCAAATTGTTATTTCTAACATAACAATTTGTTTCTTGTCTTTTATTTGAGCTGCGGTAGGAGTGTTCAATCTCCTAACAGACTGTAAAATTTATCTTTCTCTTCACTTTTATTTTAAATATCCTTGACATGAACATCAAAAACTTGATGTTGATAGTGCAGGTCTTTTGATAGAGATAAATGTCACTTTCTTTATGCCATGCTTGACTTCAAATACATTCGAGCTCAGAGAAGAGATAGAGGTTGCGAGTGAACCACTTTCAGGGGTAAATTGTTGGCCAGGGTTTTCAGATGTCCCAGAACCATCCCCTACTTCCATAGTACTATAAAACAGCTTCCTATCCTCAGATGGGTTTGCTAATAGATTGTTTCTGCATTGGGCCTCCTTCAGCAGTATAGTCATCATCTACTTCTCAAAATTGAGTTCGTCACCTACAGTAGAGAATTGAAACCTGGCTGAAGAGTTAGTGAAAAATATTACACCAAAATAAAAAATGAAACATTTAAGACATATAAGGATCAGAAATTAGAATGCACAAAGTTGAGAGTCATAAGCATTCTTACCTCTAAGAAAATACTTGAAGTACTGTATAACGAGTATTCTACTGTTGAGTTTGTGGCTCATATGCAAGTGGGAGAGAACCCACATTGGTTAAGTAAAAAAGCTTGGGTCTCATGTGAGCTTATAAATAAAGTCATGTGAGAGATGTTTAGTTGTACCATTAAAATTCTCTTTCATCCCCTCATCATTGTAAGGTTTCACATATAAGCCCTCATAGTTTAAGGGCCTTTCATTAAGGACCTTAAAGTTTGTAATAATTGTTTTTTCCCTTTTGTTTTAGGTATTTATAATATTACGCAATTGTTTAGATAATTACAGTTTGACCAAACTATTCGGATAATTACAGTTTGACCCAATAGTTGTGGTATTTGTATTGTGATCCGAAAGTTTGTAATTCTCTTTGAAGATAGTGGAAAGTTTCTTCAGCGGCGCCCGAAGACGTAGGTATTTATATTGAACCTTTTCAAATCTTGATGTTCTTTCTATTTCTGCATTGTGGTTGATTGGTTGCCTCTTTAATTGCTATTATATTCAATTATCTAGCATAGTTTGTGATTGTGCATTTGGTTGTTTTGTTGGTTATCACTTCCGCTGTGCATAACAATGGGTATCAAAACCGAAGGTTTTCGGTAGTTAGTGACTATTTCATTGAAGCACTTGCTACTATTCTGGGCTGTTGAATTTGGATTGCTAGTTATTGAATATAATAGTCTGTTTGGAACTTGGTTATTGGTGATTTGTGTATCGAACTTATTTGTGAGAAGTAGTAATGGCTTCATTATCAACTGTACCTAAGAAGACAGTGAATGTGACAAATGCAAAAATAGATGTTGAAAAATTTGATGATCGAAATAATTTCGGCTTATGGCAGAGTGAGGTGTTGGACGGGTTGTATCAGCAATATTTGGATATTGTTCTGGAAGAAACAAAACCAGAAGATATCAGTGCAAGAGATTGGGACAGGCTGAATATAAAAGCTTGTGGGTTGATTCGCTCTTGCTTGTGTAGAGAACAAAAGTATCCATTCACGAAGGAGACATTTGCAAACAAATTATGGAAGGCGCTGGAAAACAAATATATGAAGAAAAGCAACGAGAATCAGTTGTACCTATTGAAGAGATTGTTCCGTCTCCAGTTGAAACCAGGTACGAGCATCAGTTCTCATATTGATGAGTTTAATAAGTTAATTGCTGATTTGTTAAACTTAGATGAAACCTTCAAAGATGAAATTAAGGTTATGCTATTGATTGGTCCACTTCTGGATGAATTAGATCATTTGTGCATTACTCTTATCCATGGGAAAGATAATTTGTCTTTTGAAGAAGTTTGTTCTGCTTTGTTGAATTATGAAATTCGTGAGAGAGATCAAATGGAACATAGGATAAGTCAGTAGATGCATTGACAGTGAGAGGGCATAGTCAAACTAAGAAATCAGAAAAAATGAGAAAATCTTGGTCGAGGGGTAGATTAGGAAAAGATGAGTTTACCTTTTGCTGTGAGAAAGGGCATTGGAAGAAAGATTGTCCTAAATTGAAAAAGAAAGATAAGGGCAAGGCTGTTTCTGATGCATGTGTTGTTGAGCATGAGGATGATAGTGATTCAGATATATGTCTAGATGGTCATCCATCTACTTCTGTTTTGAATGAGTGGATTATGGATTCGGGTTGTACTTATGATATATGTCCACATCGGGATTGGTTCTTTCAGTTTGAAGAGCTTGATTGTAGAGTTGTGTATATGGGCAATGATGATATTCGCCATACTGCCGGGATAGGTTCGATCCGTTTGAGGAATCATGATTGACTGACTAAAGTTCTGACAGATGTTCGGTATGTACCGAAGTTGAAGAAGAATCTCATCTCTTTGGGAGCCTTAGAATCTAAAGGCTGTAGGATATCTATTCGAGATGGTATTCTGAGGGTCACTTCAGGCGCTTTTGTGGTAATGAAAGGCACTAGGCGGAACAACTTGTATTACTATAATGGTAGTACAGTTATTGGATCAGTTGCTATGGTTTCTGATAATGATGCAGATTCAGAGATCACGAGACTGTGGCATATGCGTTTAGGACATGCAGGTGAGAAAAACTTATTCAGTTTGGTGAAGCGAGGCTTATTGAAAGGTGTAAAGACCTGCAAGCTAGATTTCTATGAGCATTGTGTTCTGGGAAAGCAGAAGAGAGTGAAATTTGGCACCACTATTTATAATACGAAGGGTATTCTTGATTATGTTCACTCAGATGTGTAGGGACCTACTAAAACCGCAGCTATGGGAGGTAGGCACTACTTTATTACTTTTGTTGATGACTTTTCCAGAAGAACTTGGGTACACTATTTGAAATCAAAAGATGATGTACTTAGTGCTTTTCTTAAGTGGAAAAAGATGATTGAGACACAAACTGGTAAGAAGATCAAGCATCTCAGAACAAACAATAGTGGTGAGTATTACAGTGATCAGTTTTTGAAATTGTGTCGAGATGAAGGTATTGTACGTCATTTTACTGTTAGAGGTACACCACAGCAGAATGGGGTGGCAGAACGCATGAACCGGATATTGCTGGAGAAATTTCAGTGTATGTTGTCCAATACTGGGTTGGGCAGAGAATTTTGGGTTGAGGCTGTGACTTATGCATATCATCTCATTAATCATCTACCGTCAGCTGCTATTGGTGATAGAACTCCATTGGAGGTATGGTCTGGACAACCTATTTCTGATTATGATTCTTTACATGTTTTTGGTTCTCCTGCATATTATCATGTGAAAGAATCTAAGCTGGATCCTAGAGCCAAGAAAGCGATTTTCTTGGGATTTGCTTCTGGAGTAAAAGGATATCGTCTTTGGTGTCCTAGTTCGAGGAAGATTGTATCCAGTAGAGATGTGACATTTGATGAGCCTTCAATGTTGAAGAAATCAGAAAACCAGACAAATGTGAATGGTACTCCACAGCAGGTGGAGCATACTCAGTAACTGGTGGAGTTTGGAACGACAACATTGAACCCAGTTAGATCTGTTGAGACAGATGATGGTACTCCTGTGACAGAGGGAGATTTGGGAGATGATGGAGAGGGTTCTACTCAGGAACCCCAACAACAACAAGAATCTATTGCAGTTAATAGGCTAAGACGTGAGATTCGTAGACCTGCTCGATTTGCTGATATGGTAGCTTATGCACTTCCAATTGTAGATGCTGATGTTCCTTCCACTTATAGAGAGGCAGTCAGATATTCTGAAGTTGATCAGTGGAAGACAACCATGAGCGAAGAGATGCAGTCTCTTCAGAAGAATGAAACTTGGGAGCTAGCTTAACTATCGAAGGGTAAAAAGGTAATTAGGTGCAAATGGGTATATGCAAAGAAAGATGGATTTCCTGACAAGAATGACATCCGCTACAAGGCAAGGTTGGTAGCTAAAGGCTACGCTCAGAGGGAAGGAATTGACTACAATGAGGTATTTTCTCCAGTTGTGAAACATTCTTCCATTAGAATTTTGTTGGCCTTGGTAGCTCAGATGAATATGAAACTAGTTCAACTTGATGTAAAAACTGCATTTTTACATGGTAACTTGGAAGAGGAAATCTATATGACTCAGCCAGAGGGATTCAAAGTTGCTGGTAAGGAAAATTTGTTATGCAAACTGAAAAGATGGTTTCAAGCAATCTCTCAGACAGTGGTATAAGTGATTTGATCGGTTTATGATGGGTTAGAGGTACACAAGAAGCAAATTCGATAATTGTGTGTCTTTTTGGAGGCTACGTGATGGTTCTTTCATTTATCTACTCTTGTATGTTGATGATATGTTGATAGCTTCAATGAATGTCGAAGAAATTACAAAGTTGAAGACTCAGTTGAATCGAGAGTTTGAGATGAAAGATTTGGGTGAAGCTAAGAAGATTCTTGGTATGGAGATTCGCAGAGATAGAGGGCGAAGCAAGATTTGTTTGACTCAGAAGTAGTATCTAAAGAAGGTATTACAGCAGTTTGGCATTACAGAGCAGTCAAAACCTATAAGTATCCCACTTGCTCCTCATATGAAGCTCAGTGCATCTTTATCTCCTAGTATAGATGAGGAACGAGAGTATATATCCCGAGTTTCATATGCTAATATTGTTGGTAGCCTGATGTATGCTATGGTGTGTACAAGACCCGATATTTCACATGCAGTTGGAGTTGTGAGCAGGTATATGCATGATCCTGGTAAAGGACATTAGCAAGCGGTGAAATGGATTCTACGGTATTTGTTGAGAATCGTAGATGTTGGCTTAGTCTTTGAGAGGAATGATACATGTGATCAGTATGCTATTGGTTATGTTGATTCAGATTATGCTGGTGATTTGGATAAACGTCGGTCGACAATCGGTTATGTGTTTACTCTTGTAAGAGCACCAGTGAGTTGAAAGTCTACTTTACAGTTTACAGTGGCTTTGTCTACTACAGAGGCAGAGTATATGGCAATAACAGAGGCTGTGAAAGAAGCTATTTGGTTGTAGGGATTACTGGATGAATTGAAAATTGGGCAGAAGAAGATTAGTCTTTATTCTGACAGTCAGAGTGCTATCCACTTAGCGAAGAATCCAGTGTTCCATGTTCGTACGAAGTATATTGATGATCGGTATCATTTTGTGTGGGAGATCATTGATGAAGGAAGAATCTTACTTCAAAAGACTGAGACTGCCGAGAATCCCGCAGATATGTTGACTAACGTTGTGACAACGATCAAGTTCAGTAATTGTTTGGACTTGATCAACATTATAGGAGTTTGACTGCGCCATTGGGCGCATTTGGAGGCGTTGCAATTGAGATAGAGAATATGAGAAAAAGAAGAAATTTGTGGTAAGTCGGCATATTCGCCAAGATAGAAATTTGTTGAGTTTGTGGCTCATATGCAAGTGGGAGAGATCCCACATTGGTTAAGCAGCAAAGCTTGGATCTCATGTGGACTTAGAAATAAAGACATGTGAAAGATGTTTAGTTGTACCCTTGAAATTCTCCTCCGTCCCTCATCATTGTAAGGTCCCACATATAAGACCTCATAGTTTAAGAGCCTTTCATTAAGGACCTTAAAGTTTGTAATAATTGTTTTTTCCCTTTTGTTTTGGGTATTTGTAGTATTGCCCAATTGTTTGGGTAATTACAGTTTAACCCAACTATTCGGATAATTACAGTTTAACCCAATAGTTATGATATTTGTATTGTAACCCAAAAGTTTGTAATTCTCTTTGAAGATAGTGAAAAGTTTCTTCAGCGGCGTCCGAGGACGTAGGTATTTCTACCTAACCTCGTTAAATCTTGGTGTTCTTTCTATTTCTGCAATGTGGTTGATTGGTTACCTCTTTAATTGCTATTATATTCATTTATCTAGCATAGTTTGTGGTTGTGCATTTAGTTGTTTTGTTCGTTATCACTTCCGCTGTGCATAACATCTACAAGAAAATTGCTTCCAGTATTCCCTTCTTGACTGTTATTCTCACCCTTATTAGAACTCTGAAGTAAATCTGCATTCCAGATACATTCAAACGTAATATATTACTTGTTTTCTGGATAGAACTCCATATACAACCGTGCCCGATTAAAGAAAAAGGGAAAGCATCCACATCAAAGAAAAAGCTTTTAACAACAAGGAGTTGCAAATTTAGAGAGGGGAAAAACCTATCTCAATTCCTTATCGAGTTATTTTTAAAGATTACGTCTTTTGGGCTAGAGAGGAGACCATGTTGAAAACTGACAAAATAACAAAATTTCCAATTGTACAAGGAAGCCGAAAATTTTTGCCACCAACAACTAGAATAAAAATTTTGACAAATTTAGGTTGCCCAACTATCGGGAACTTAGAAGATGCTTAACAGCAAAACAAACACTAGCATATCTTATAGAATAGCCCTAAAAGCACCAAATTTGCCAATATGTACGGAAAGAAAAACTTATTTGCCATATAACAAGATTAAAGATAATATTGCATTTCATCTCAAATGAATCGCATGTATTTCTCCATAGTTTTAATTAGTCGCATTCTAGAAATGGAATATAAACATTCTCACTGTAGTACCAATCTGAAAATTAGATCCACTCTCGTCATGTAACATCAAACGAAAACTAAACTTGGCTCGTAACTTTACTGGTTCGAATATTTGAAAGCTAACCAAGTTTTAGAAAATGAATTGGAAATTACCTATAGGACCTGAACAGGAAGGAGTGCAAGTAACGCCCAAATTGACAGAGAAAATCCCCAGAAAATGAACAAACAAGCAAAATAGTATCTCACCATAGAATAGCCAAGGATGAGCAGAAAGAATAATGCAATTTCTTCAACTAGTACTTCATGATTAGGCAAAGAATCACATATATAGGCTGCTTGTCTGCAATCTGCCTCTTGAGATGAAAGAGAGTGCGTATAAACGACACCAAACAACCAAAAGGGAGAACAAACAGAAGGGAAACTTGTCATTTTAAATTTATATCAAAGAAGAAATTATATGGTGCCAAAATGCCTGATGCACAAAGTCGTTTCAAAAGTGATTCAACTAAAGTACCCTGAGAACCAACCTGGGTATTTATAAGAGAAAGATATCTAAGCGGGACCATAGAAAGGAAATGTCAGCATAATGAGAAGCAAGGAGTGATGGATATTGGACTCCACGATTGTACCAATGGTTAAACTTAAATGAGATGGAAGTAACACCCCACTAAAATATCAATGTAGGATAAGTAACTGCCTTCAACATTGGCCCCAGCTTCTGCCAGAAACAAAGCACATATGATTATGTCGTAGTTCTTTTCGGCATGAATCATTTTAGGGTCACCAAAACACTTGCTAAACAAGAATTTTTCGCAAATACACTACCATTTCACTTCCAGAAAGGATTTTTTTTGGCATAAATTATTATGCAAATTCTATATTCTACACATGGTCAAGGACTATATATAGATTTGATCAACCATGTGATATTGCACAATCTAATGAAGATAGTACAAGGATGGGCAAAGAAAAAATAAAAGATTAGATATATATATATATATATAAAAGGTACCACAGACAAAAATGATCAAGTGTGCCGGGAAATTAAAGTTGCAGTGTGATTTCATCACAAGATCAAAATGAAATATTCAAAATTCTGGGGAAAAAGCCACCAAATGCATGATATGGCACATTGCGCTACCCAACTTTCTAGTCTAAGAAATTTTTCAAATGAAATAGATCTCCTTTCCTTGGGGTTGTCATAGAGATACTTAGATCATAATATTTTAGTTACTTGCAAATCTAGAGCCAACAAAATTCATCATCCAAAGCTACTTTAGCCATTTTGTGGAGTATCAAGTTATCAAAGGAGAAGTTGAAAATCAGTAAATAAACTAAAGACAAAAAGTAAGATTGCTATGGTAGACTCCAAATGTAGAACAAACTCTTAAAGTTTATCAGATATTCTGCAAGCAAGTTGAGTTCGCTGAATAAAATTATAAGTTGAGTTCGCTGAATAAAATTATGTTTTCTAGCATCAAATTAGGTCCACTTCAAACCGAGAGACATACACAAAAGTCAAGTAGATTCTTACGTATCAATCATCTGAACAAATTTACTATCATTGAAATGCATAATTGATTCTCAACCAGGGACATTGTGCCGTTAACTCTTTGGTTAATTCCAGAAAGGTGAGCACAGCAAAGATATAATTTTGTTTTCCAAAAAGAATTGTTTAATCTAGCAGTGAGCAAATATATATTCACTGAGAATATGTTACCTTTACAAAAGATGCAACTTTTCTTAGGTTTCTTTCCAGTGATCGCTTGAAATTAAGAACCCAATAACTGCTACAACTTAGTCAACTGCAAAAACCTGGAAGCCCTCCCCAGCTGCCAGAGGCCAGAGAGGACATTAAACAGATTATCTTAATTCTTTTTTTTTTTCCGAAACTAAACAGAACCCAGAAAGTATATTATACGGAAGAAAGAAGCAATAAACGACCTTAAGAGATATTTAAAAAACATCCCCTGTGTTGCTCTTATAAACAAGTCTTTCAAAAACTACAGACGCTACTTGAGGTTGGGCTTAGAGAGACTTCAGCTTCTTTTCAAGAGCTTCAATTTCCAAGAGCTTCAATTTCTAATTCCATCTTTCAAAATACTTTCAACTCTCCCACATCGACGACTATCTCTGCCTTCTTCCTTCTCTGCTTTAACCGCTGCCTTTGCATACATAACTGAAACGAGTTAACTGCATACATTACTGAAGGTCTTGTATTTTGGCGCTAGGCCCAAGCCTTAATTACTACATGAGAGATGCAGCTTCACATTTGTCAACGTAAAATAAAGAGGCTTAGAAAGCTGTTGGGCTAGCCCTAACCCCGGACTCGGCCGACCAGGCCCATTCTAACACGTAAAAAATCCACAGGGGAAGACAAGAGAGGTGGGATAATCAAGATAAAGATAAAAGCCTACGAAATAATTAAGGGAAATCCAAAAATATCCCAAGTCTAAGTATGAATCACAAGAATGATATTGTCTTTTAAAATTAATATGTTATAATCTTTTATCAAGTATTAGATACTATCATACACTGTCGAACGTATTCATCAAATACCGTCATATATCAAACTAGATCACAACATAAAAATTTTTAAAGAGAGGGTGATTTGTGAAAGAAACTCTCTAATTTGGGTTATTTTCTCAATTTTTCCAATAATTAATACAACAGTTGAGGCTTGGTGAGAAGAGAGATGGGAGTTTAAAATAGAGTGGAGAAGAAGAGAGGAACTTATGGCAAAGGAGAAAACTAGAAAAGGATCATGTGGATCTCACCATTGTTGAGAGAAATAGGACTATAAACAAGAGGAAAAAGAAAGGAGCGACGGGAAAAATTGGAAGGGAGCGACGGGAAAAATTGGAAGGGAGCCTAATGTCACGAGCTTGGAGTTTAACGCAGCTTGCTCGTGCGGCACTTAGGCAACTTGAACCCGAAGTTGCTAAGTAAGCCTTGTGATTAGCTTGCTTCGCTCAAGGAAGAAGCTTGTGGACCGTTGAGCTTAAGAACTTGTAGGCAACAAAGAGAAGAGTAGGAAGAATGGAGGCAAGTATTGCTTACTCAAAGAATGCTTTGTATTACGATTGAAAGCTTACAATGCTTGAATTCAATAAATGTGTGGATTTGCTTGGATTAGCTTGGATATCTTACAAATGAGCCTTGGAGGGGTTTTTATAGTGAGTCACCTCCTCCATAACGGCTAGTTAACGGCTAGTTTCTAACGGCTATATAACGGCTAGTTTTCTAACGGCTATATAACGGCTAGTTTCTAACGGCTATATAACGGCTAGTTTCCTAACGGCTATATAACGGCTAGTTCCCAACGGCTATATAACGGCTAGTTCCCAACGGCTATATAACGGCTATATTTGACCATCTAGAATCTCTAGATATTTACATTAATGCCACTAGCTAGAATTTCCGAAAGGTGGGCTTGGATTAGGCCAAGCCTTGTGTGATTGGGCCAACTCTAGCTTGTAACTTGGCGGGCCGTAACATTCTCCCCCACCTGATTCCGCAACGTCCCCGTTGCGTCCTTGAAGATGTATCATCGGTTGTGGGCGAGAGGTCTTATGTCGACGCTTCCCTTTTCCGCGCTTGCGTGACCTCCTGGTTGCCTTCGCGGTCTTGGGAGGCATCATTCTGTGAGACACCATAGATGGAGGTTCGGTGTCAAATTCCTCTTGCCTTGGTGATTGTCTCTCCGATGTATTTTGAGCCACAACATCCTTGTTTTCGTCAAGGATGGGCAGAATTTGTGGGCTCTTAGTAACAACGAGGTTCTCCCCATCGTTGAGCTTCCGAATGGGAGTAAGGAGGTTCGGCTCTTCCTTAATCCCTTGTTTAAATTGTAGTGCGGACATTATCTTCTTCTCGACCTTAGCTACACGTTCTATGCCGACCGTGCATGAATGACTTCCATCGAGGATGCTAAGGGAGTTAGAAGATGGTATGGGAAAGGCATGAGCTTGATCGAAGAATTCCATGCCGAGCACTACTTGGAAATCATCCATAGGAACAATGGAGAAATCAAGCTTACCATTCCACGTGCCAAGTTGGACGGATGTGGCTTTAGACACCCCCACAATTGCCTTGGCAGCTGAGTTTATGGCTTTGATGGCACCACCTCCCTTGGTGTATTTGAGACCTAACCGTTTGGCCTCTTCTTCGGAAATGAAACTGTGCGTGGCTCCCGTGTCGAGCATTGCACGCACATCTTTGCCGTTAATGGTGGCACTCACATACATTAAACCTTTCTTGGTAGGTGTGGTTTTCTTGAGTGCACCAATGATATGAAGGGAACCCATTTCCGCTTGCGGCTCCTCATCATGGACACCCCCATCTTGAGTGACAAGAGCATTGAGGGCCTTCCTCTTTGGGCAATCACGAACCCAATGAGGACCATCACAGATGAAGCAAGGGCTTTTAGGTTTAGGGGCATCAAACTTACCTCTATTGGGCGTGTTTCGTTTGTCCCCTCCGAATGCCTTGCGTTTACCACCTTCCTTGCGAGGATGATATTGCTCTTCTCCATCTTTCTCGTGGTTGGGCTTCCTCTCCTTGAATTGGGTAGAGTAATCCACAAGAGATTCGGCTATGGCTATAGCATCATCGAGATTTTGCACGTTGCGCCTCTCTAGTTCAATTCTTGCCCAATCTTTGAGCCCATCAAGAAAATAGAAGAGAGAGTCTTTTTCGGACATGTCCTCAATTTCTAGAATTATAGTGGTGAATTCTTTGATATACTCACGGATTGTGCTGCTTTGCTTCAATCGACGAAGGCGGCCTCTTGCTTCCTTCTCGGTATTGCTAGGAAGAGAAGTGCTTCCGAAGTTCTCTCTTGAAATCTTCCCATGTAAGAAGGGTAATGATGCCTTTGCCCGCGTCGCCATGCTTTCGACGCCACCATAGTTGGGCTACATCACGTAAGAATGAAGGTGCAATACCGATTCGTGAAACATCGTCGTGGACACCTTTGGCTCCGAAGTATTGTTCTAGGCTGAAAAGGAAGTTTTCTACTTCCGTTGCACTTCGAGTGCCATTGTATATGGCAGGAGTAGGCACTTGTACATTCATCAACGCATTAGCACTCGTGTAAGATGGGCTAGTACGTTCAGATTGGTGCTTCTCCCATTCCGTGCGAGACTCCTCTACTTCGGCACGGATCCCTCGCAATTCATGTTCCACGAAGGTCCGCAAGCCCATGAGCTCTCGCGTAATGTTTTGGAGATCTTTCTCGTAAGCCTTGCTAAACTCTCGAATATTGGACTTGGTAGCTTGGGTAATTTCGCCATATTCCGTCTCTAGTCCCTCGAGACGCTCGGAAATCCCCTCAATTGCATTGTCCATTCCCGAGATCGTTTGCTCTAGGATAGCAATACGAGGTTCCAAAACTTCCGCGGGTGGAGCTTTAGACTTACCACGCTTTCCTTGTGGGCGAGTTTGTGGTAGAGGTTGTTCCTCGCGACCACGGACTTGCTCTTCCATGTTCATCTCAAGGTCGGATGCCATTTGTTCTTGTGCTCGAACCGTGCTCTGATACCAACTGTCACGAGCTTAGTTTTTAGCGCAGCTTGCTCGTGCGGCACTTAGGCAACTTGAACCTGAAGTTGCTAAGTAAGCCTTGCGGATAGCTTGCTTCGCTTAAGGAAGAAGCTTGTGGACCGTTGAGCTTAAGAACTTGAAGGCAAAAAGGAGAAGAGTAGGAAGAATGAAGGCAAGTATTGCTTACTCAAAGAATTGCTTTGTATTACAATTGAAAGCTTACAATGCTTGAATTCAATAAATGTGTGGATTTGCTTGGATTAGCTTGGATATATTACAAATGAGCCTTGGAGGGGTTTTTATAGTGAGTCACCTCCTCCATAACGTCTAGTTAACGGCTAGTTTCTAACGGCTATATAACGGCTAGTTTTCTAACGGCTATATAACGGCTAGTTTCTAACGGCTATATAACGGCTAGTTTCCTAACGGCTATATAACGGCTAGTTCCCAACGGCTATATAACGGCTATATTTGACCATCTAGAATCTCTAGATATTTACATTAATGCCACTAGCTAGAATTTCCGAAAGGTGGGCTTGGATTAGGCCAAGCCTTGTGTGATTGGGCCAACTCTAGCTTGTAACTTGGCGGGCCGTAACACTAAGATGGTGAAAGGAATGTTGTTGGACGAGAGAACGAAAGTTAAGAGGCGTTTCAAATGTGGAAAGAGGACCAAAGAAACTAGACATAAGAACGAGAATGGTAAGAGGGAGAGTTTTAGGAAAGTGTTACGTACCCTAGAAGGTTACATGTATGATTGAAAATGGTAAAGAAGATAGCTCGAGGGAGGTGTTACATACCCCAGAAGATTATAGATGATCAAATTATATGTTAATTTTAAATTTTTATTTTTAGCAATGATGTTAGGAGTTTTATTATGATTAGTTAGTTATTAAGAATAATTTGGTAGGATAAGTTTTCTTAAATTTTAATTATTTAATTTATAGTTACCTTATCTTTTAACTGATTAGTAGTTTAGTAGAATATAGAATTGAAGTGTTTCTTTTTTTTAAAAAAAAAAAAGTGATTCTCTTGAAACAACTAACATTTGTATTCGTATCTTTTGGTATTAGAGCAAAAAACATGAATAAACGAGTTCATCAACTTGAATAATCCATCACGATTCTATCAAATAGTCAACATGAGATTATGAATACAATGAACGAATTATTCAATAAACTCATTGTTAAAATGGATCAACTAGTAGTTCAATCTACTACAACCAGCAAAGAAATGCCAAATGCTCCTACCAATAGTGCTGCAATCCAAGTTCTCTAATCTTTTGTGAAAGCTTGTGAAGTGTTCCAGCCAAGATTTCATCATTGCTACCATCACCCATACCAACTCCAAATAAGTCCAAACTCATATCAAATAAACCAACTATCACAATGAACTAATCAGAAGTACAAAGCAAACTCATCTTCTCACCAATTCATTCCACTCAATCATGGTTACCTCATTTTGTGAAGGTTACCATTGGTGATTATATATGTATAATTATCTTCGGGCGAAATACCCAACAAGAAAATTGTATTCTTGCGAACAAGGATTGTTTCAATTAGAGAGGAATGCTATGTTTGCCAGAAGATTATTGATGATAAGATTATTTGTTGATTTTAAATTAGGATTTTTAGTAATAATATTAAAAGTTTTTTTAGGATTAGTTAGTTATTAAGAATAATTTGTTAGGATAAATTTTCTTTAAATTTTAAATTATTTAATTTGTAGTTATCTTTTCTTTTTATTTTGTATTTAAACTCATTAGTAGTTTAATAAAATATAAAATTGAAGAGTTTCTTAAAGTTTAGTATTTGTTATCCCTGGATAGTGGCTTTCTCGTAACAACCAATATTTGCGTTTGTATCAGAAGGCTTTTCAGAAACAAAAAAAATTGTGAAAAAGAAAAAGAAATTGGGAGATATCTCTTGATTAATTGCAAAACAACTTTGGCTATTATATAGCTTCACACAACAAACTAAAATGAGAAATAAACAGCCGACATCTAACAAATCTTAATAGTGTGGTGTGACTAATTCAAACAAACTTGTATCTCTTAGGAATAGGGAATTATTTACTAAGTGGTAACAAACCACCTAAACTAACCTAACGTTTAGAAAACAACACCTAACAACTCGTCCCTTAAACTGAATGCTACAAGCACTCGCTCTATATCAATCTTAAGAAAATCCCAATAGTCCTTGCAGCTTCAAAAAAAAAATCTTGCTTGAGTGGTTTAGTCATTATACTAGACAATATATTGTTCTCATGTGTCGATGAGTTGATTTAATGTGACACTCCTTTCTTATATTTTTGGTTTTTGTGCATTTTATTTGCTATCTATTTCTAGTTTAATGTGTTTATGTAGGATATATTTATGTTAGAGCACTTTGGAAACCAGTGGGGAGTTAAAGAGGGGAAATTTTTGAAGTTTAGAGAGCGCAAGACAGCAAATGGAGCAAATCCAATCATTTTTCACCTCTACCAAATGACCAATTTCTCATAACAAACTATTTTGATCTACAATGAAGCAGATAATGTACTATACAACATTGGAAAGCCATAGAAGTCTACTTTTTAGATAATTTTATGGTTTATGAATTGGACTTGTGTATTGAAAGTTATGATCAAAAAAGTGCAAGTAGCATAGAGCTAAAATTCTGCAAGTTTTCAACCCCAAAGTTAGTGAGTAGGCACTGGATGTCTAGCACCATTGCTAGAATGCCTAACAACAAGATCGGCATGTTTCTCACTCATTTATCGCTTAAAAGGAAGGGGTATAAAAGGGGACAAAGTTATGTTTTCGACCGAACTTATCTTAGGACTCAAATTGGGGCTACAAAGATAGGAATACAAGAAGATTGAAGGAGAATCAAGGAACTTAAAAGGATTGGAGCTTCTCAACCTAGCTTGGAAGACTAGTTTCTTTCTCTTTACCCTTTTCTCTCTTTTCTTTTACTTGTATCTTTTTTTACTTCTAAATCACTCAGCTCTTTGAAAATGAATTTTCTCTTTGAGGATCTAAGGTGCATACACTTCTCCAACCTTAAGATTTTAAGCCTTAGGGTTCTTGATCATCAATTTACTGAACAACTTTTTTCTGGTTGTCCAGTTCTCGAAGATTTGTCTTTAAACTATCGCGATTGGAAGAATATTAAGACAGTCATGATTCCTATTCCCACTTTTTGAAAATAAAGTTTCTCTGGTATCGATGATGGTAATTTTAATTTCTATGATTGTGTTGTCACAGTTTATGCAGAAAATCTTCTCTCTATCAAATGCATAAGTTGTCAAAAATTGAACTTTTATTGTGTAATCTGTGGCCATGTTTATTACACGACTGCATAATATAGTATTTTATAATATTATGTTGTATACTATTACATTGTATAGTACAAAAATTATTATTATGCCAAAATTACATTGTGCTTAGTATGCTCATGTATTTATGAATTTGTACAAAAAAGTAAGATTTTTTTTCAAAAATATATACAAAATATGAAACTTTTTATTTTATTTATAAAATTAGTTACTTATTAGAATAGTCACTAATTGTTGCAAAGCTTTTTTAACGTGCCTGATGACAATGTTGTTCTCAAAACAATCATCATGAGATGATTTGTGACACCCCTTCCTCATGCACTATATCGTGAGTCCCACTGAACCTACAGAGGCTTGAGTGTGGTATGTGACACTCGGGATCCATTGCCCCCACTAAGTCATTCGAACAGTTCAGGTTTATGATGGCATGTGATAAGTGTCTATTTATATATCATTTTCATATCAATTCGTCCATGTTTCTTTGCTATATTCCTTGGTATTTTTATGTTTTTGTGTGGTTTTGATGTTTGTAGGAGTTTTGGAGCAACTTGCACAAAAATGGAGTAAAACCCTTCATTTTCACTCTGCTAGTCAACCATCTTCTCGGATTTAATTGTATTGATATACAATGAACCCGATGACATATTATATACCGTTGGAAAGCTCTCGAAGTCTATTTTCTGGAGAAATTTACGGTTTATAAATCCATTCAGTGTACAAAAAGTTGTAATCAAAACAGTGTGAGAAGTATAGAAATGTAATTCCACAAATCACTGTGGCATGTATAATACGGGACACTGTAGCAGGTTACTGTAGCAGAGTATTTAAACACATTTTAGGGTTTTATTTTCATAACTTGAAGAGGGGAGAACGGGGTGGAGGCTGCAGCTCTGAATTCTTTCATCTCCTGGAGTTCTTGAAGGAGAAAGGAAGCTTGGAAAGAGGAAGAACTACAATCCAAAGAGAATTACATCAAATTTTTTAAGTTTTTCCCTTCCCTTTCATTTTCTGGAATGTCTCCATGTTGTATTGTATTTACCACGTTCATAAACATGTGTAACTGAATCTGAATTGGTTGAGGGTGATTTCAAAGCCCCTGATATGGTTTTTGTAAGTTGATTGTGCAAGAAGTGTTATCCAATTCTCTAATTGAATTTGCTTGTATTTTCCTATATCTAATGCTTATGATTGCTTGCTGGATTGTATTTCGAATGGCCAACTGAATATAATCTGGTTGTTGTCTATTGCTAGAGTAGAAATCTTGATCCGTAATTGTCTTGAATTTCTAATCCTTAGTAGCCAAATTGTGATCAAAGATTGCAATTGGAGAATACAACCTAAGTTAAATAATCCGAGCTTGTGTGTTTATTGCTTAGATTAACCTATCTTTCTTATCGTAATGCATCAATTGAATTAAATTTAGAGAGCTTGTTCTAGGTTGTTTAATGGATAGAGATTAAATAAAGAGCCTGTTTTATTTAACAACACAGTAAGGAAAGATTGGGATAACAGAGCTTGTTGTTATCTACGGTTGATAATTTCAATGGTGTAATTGGATGACAATTCTGTGATTACTTCGCAAATCCATATCTTGTGGTAGAGAATAATCCCTTAACCAGATTTCTTTCATTGTGTATCTCTCAATTGATTTAACTTTGCATTGTATTATTCTTCATTTGCTTTCGATTTGAGTTTAGTTAATCAATCAACAACACCCCCCCTTTATTCTGTTTTCGCTTTCGAATAACAAATTCAATTAGAATCAATCCTCGTGGGAACGATATCTTACTCATCACTTTATTACTTGTGCGACTAGTATACTTGCTAGTTTGGAACGCATCAAGTTTTTGGCGCCGTTGCCGGGGATTGATATTCTAATCGATTTGTTATTTTGTTTTCATTGTTGATTCATATTTTTGTTTGTTTTTCTTTTCTGATTGTTTGTGTTTAGGTGACATGGCAGTAAACTTCCAACAATTCAGTAGCCGATTTGAGCCACAATTACATTGGAGTGCAAATGAGGTAAGCACTCAGAACATTGAACAACTTTCTGAGCTAACTTCTCTTGTGGAAAACATGGCTGTAAGAGATATGCAGAAATCTTATGCATGTGGGATATATTCTACCATGGAGCATCCAATCGACATGTATCCAACTTTACAAGAAGAATATATGGAACGAGCCAATGCTATGAGTGGATTTCCAGGACAACCGAGGCAATGGTATGATCCCTTCTGTAATGCTTCCAATGCCGGATGGGGAGATCACCCTAATTTTAATTACTGGAATCATCAACCAATCGCCCCAAATGCCATACGAAATCGGCCACAAGGTTTTAATCAACCTAGAGTGCAGCAACCATTTCAAATGTAACCACCACCAATGCCACAACCAGCACCACAACCAGCTCCAGAAAACTCAGGTATGTCACTCAGGATATTGTTAATGCACTTGCCACTAACACAATGCAATTCCAGCAGGAAAACTAGGGCAAGTATCCAAAACCTGGCAAATCAAATGGGACAATTGGCCACTAGCATGAGCAAATTCGAGGGGCAAGGCTCAGAAAAATTATCTTGTCGAACGGTGATCAATCCAAGAGAGAATTCTTGTGTGATAACTTTGCAAAATGGAGAGCAATTAGATGTCCTGCCAAAGAAATCACAACTGATGAAGAAGATGACACCACTTCCACCATGAACAAGATATCATCTTCTAAGGTAAGTCTAAAAACTTCTTTTCCTTCTTATGTTACTCCTCCATTTTTTCCTAGCAGATTGACAAAATTGAAGAAGGAGGAACAAGAACAAGAAATCCTGGAAACCTCCCATAAAATCGAGGTAAATATACCACTTCTGGATGCTATCGAGCAAGTACCTTATTGTACAAAATTTCTCAAGGAGTTATGCACCATCAAGAGAAAGTTGAAGGGAAATGAGAAAGTAAGTGTGGGGGAAAATGTTTCAGCTGTATTGCAAAGAAAAATTCCTCCGAAATGCAACAATCCAGGTACGATCACCATTCCATGCACAATTGATAAAACTAAGTTTGAAAGAGCTATGTTAAATTTAGAAGCATCTATTAATGTCATGCCATATTCTATTTATGCTTCTTTAAATCTTGGACCTTTTGCGAAAACTGGTATTACCATTCAACTTGCTGATCATTTTAATGCATATGCCAAAAGAGTTGTGGAAGATGTGCTTGTGCAGGTGAATCAATTAGTTTTCTTAGTAAACTTCTATGTCCTTGAAGTAAAGGATGAGACATCTCCTAATCCAACTCTGATTCTTTTAGGGAGACCATTCTCGAAAACTGTTAGAACCAAGATTGATGTTCATGATGGCACTTTCACCATGGAGTTTGATGGGAAATTGATCCGTTTCAATATTTTCGAGTCAATGAGGTACCCTAGTGACTTGCATTCTGTTTTTGCAGTTGACATTATTGATTCTTTGCCACAACAATAATTTGAGTTAACTCGCAATGATGGATTGGAAATGGCTATTAATGAGCTCATAGGGACAGAAAATTCCAAAGAACCAAGAAGGTTGATACAAGTGTCCAAAGAAATAGAGGAAGCTATGTCAAGCTTAGATGAGACTATAGCCATAACCATAAGCAGGTATGATGTTTCATATATTGAATTGTCTTTATCTAATGAGAAACTTCTTCATTCTGTGATGAAGGCCAATACCATGGAGCTTAAGTCACTTCCAGATCATTTGAATCATGGATTCTTGAGTGAGAATGGTACTTTGCCAATTATAATAGAAATGGGCCTTGCACCAATACAAGAAGTGAAACTCGTCCAAGTACTTAAGATCATAAAACGGCTATTGAGTGGACAAGTGCTCACATCCAAGGCCCACCCATATGCGTGCACCATTTCTTGTGGAAAGAAGGATCAAAGCCCACTGGTGAAGCACATCGAAGATTGGATCCTCCCATGATGGAACCAACGTCGGGCTAAGGACGTTAAACCAAGCGCTTATTGGGAGGCAACCCAATATTTTTTGAAAAAAAAGAAAAGAAAAATAAAATAATGAATAATGATCAATTTTTGTGTCTCGAGGAGATTCCTTTCGTAGACCATCAAATTGACCAGGTTTTATCTCTCTTTGCCATCTGTCTTATTTGTTTTTATATTTTTTTACTTATTTTTGACTTTTGTTTGCTATCGTGTTGTTATCTCTTTTATGTGTCTTTAGTTTCGTTTATGCTCTTTTCTTTTCCTTTGTTTTGTTTAATTTGATTATTCCGTACTTCGAACTCATTTGTGCAACAGCTTGAGGAAACATCCAAACGAGAGCTGAAGCCATTGCTCAAAGGTTTGAAACGTGCATATCTTGGGGAAAAACAGACTCAATCGTATTATCGGTAATATCTCTTCTTTTCTCCTCTTCAACAGATGCCGATAACTTTTTGTCGAACCTTCGTAAATATTTTCCTTCACTTCCTCAAAATGCTGTGTTTAAAATTTCTAAAGTACGGATGACTAGACTTTGGGCGTTGATGCTCCTAAATGTGCCTACTGATATCCGATGGCTTATCGAAGCCAAGGTGAGATTGTCCGGTGAGCCGGACATTAATCTCGCAAAATACATGCCGGGGCTAGGAAAAAGCTACTACGCCAAGAGGCGAAGAGCGAAAAGGTTACAAGTATGTTATAAATGTGCTAGATGGAATTGTAACCTGACTTTTCGTTCATTAGGTTTTGCGTCCAGGAATAGAGAAGATAAACTTTCATTTATTAAGAATGGTTTGATTAATGAGTCACTGGATAATGTTTTGTTAACTCTCGAGTCACATTCTTGTGGACTTGTTCAGCGTGAATTGCTTAATCTATGGACACAATTTCGTGATGAATTGCAGTGTTATAGTCTAGTGAATCTGACTAAAAACGACCCTGTTTGCCAGTTTATAAGAAAACTGGATGGGACGCAAATCCCCGACTCCTAGAAGGCGTTTCAGCCGTTACTGGACGTAAAACCAGAGGAAGATGTGAGCCACAATCACAACTACTTGTATATTTGAATGTGTGTTGTTGTTTTCGAATTTTATTTTCTTCTTGTTTCGTTTGATCTGATTATCAATGTTGTTTTTGTGTTGTTGTTGTTTGTTGACTTTGTTTGTTTTAATTTCAAGTTTCTTTTTGACAAACCATATGACTACCCCATGACATAAGCACACGTGGGAGACAAGTGTGGAGGTTTTGTCAACCGCCGCCGAAAGTATATCTCTGCTTTTCATGCTTCACGTGGGAGACAAGTGTGCGGTTTTGTCAAACCCCACCAAAAGTATATTTCCATTTTTCATACTTCACGTGGGAGACAAGTGTGTAGGTTTTGTCAATCCCCGC